>JAUIRJ010000096.1:0-70143 GCA_030555515.1 Acutogordius australiensis | reverse complement strand
AACCGCTAATAATTAATAATTTTGAAGATACTTGTAAATTATTGAAAATCATATTAATTAATTTAAGCAAAAAATAGCCGATCTACTATTACCTATTTGGATTTTTTTATTGCCCCGAATTTGCTAATAATTTATTACAATATCTTTTAAATAACCTATATAGAATCGTTTAATAAATTTAATTTTCTTTTTATTTACCTGTACATAAATATTTTAAAAATAAATATCAATTCTCTAGTTTACGAATATCCCGGACAATACCGTCAAAATTGATTGGCACAATTACAAATTAATGGAGGCTGATAAACTACGAACCGGTAAGCGATTTACAAATTTTTTTGTGTCAAAGCTTCCATATACCTAATATTTTAGTATTTAGAGCTTGTTAACAGCCAAAATATTTGCTAATATATATTTTTAACCTTGTTTACTTATACATTCAACTTTAAAGGACCTTTACGAGCGTAGTTTACTCGATTACTCAGCTCTTAAAAATTTAGAAATGAAAGGGGAGGCTAAAATCTCAAAATTTCTTTAATTTAGAATTTATATATTAATTTGTATCATTATTCTTTACCAATTGGGAATATCATAGAGCAAAGATTACATGTTTTTTTTATCTTTGCAAAAGTTTTTAAAGGTATCTAAATCAACCCAAAGCGATAATTGAATTACGCCAATGGTATTAAAATATAATTAAAATACGCCAATAGTATTAAAATAAAACATTATTAAATGAATATGATGCAGTTTTTTAATTAACTTTAAATGAGTTTTTTTTACTTGACGCTTTTAGTGTGAGGTGTCATGAACAAGTTTCACTTCTAATTTAATAATTGCCATCTGTGACGTTAATATATCTACAATTCCTAATCAAAATGTTTTGTTCATAAAATCGGTATTGCTGTCCTAACCCACAGCAAGCGCCATATGTCATATTATCTTAGCGGTGCAAATTTCTGCTGTGGTTTTTAATAAGGATATTTTTAAAATTTATTTGTTGCCAAATAAATGATTAAGTCATTAAAATTCTATTAATTCATCAACTTGTTAAATAAAATCATCCCATTATTCTAATTCAGAATAATTATGTTTAACGAGTTGATGAATTATTAAATTTTAAAATTTTATCTCGTTATTTTAGCTTAAGTCATTGCTAGTTTCTTTTTCTCTTTTATCAATTTAGCGTCACTAATTTTCATTTTAAATACAAATATTATAGGACCAGGGGAACAGGGCACGGCTTTTGTTCTGGACCTCTCCAAACCCGGTTACAACTCAAACAAAAGCGCTCTCTTCAGCGTTAACGGCTTCAACGCATTCGCCTCTGACTTTATAAGTCTTAACCGATCCCTACGTGATATACGACACCCAGCGTAACCTTTACTTATTACTCGCTTTTTTATAAGGGACACACTTGATTAATCTGTATCAAATAATTTTGATATAAAATGTATGTTTTAGTTACAATAATTATTTACATCGCCACTAGATATGTGAGCACATGAATTTTTTTTCAAAATTTTTTAATATTTTTTTATTATAGTCTGAATGCACCCAAACATAAATATTTATGGATTTCAACATTGGCACACCCTTAGGGGTGTACACGGGGTGCTCATACCCCTTTTGCTAAATTTGGTCATTTTTATGTTAAAAATGTGGCCCATATAAAAACATGCCTTTTCTTTTTTTCCCTTAGCCATTTTTTAAAAATCCTATATTGTGTTTTGATGTATCTAGCTTCTTCAATTTAGGGCTGGCTAACGCAATTTGTAATATCTCTTTTAAACGCATAATGTATGATAATTTATACAAATTTTAAAAATACATTAGAATTACAGAATATTATTCCTGCAGTTTCAAAGCTACTTTTATAATTATTTTTATATTTTTAAAATTGAAAAATACAAATTATTGTGTTGGTGTTACCGTTTATAAATTTGAAATTTACCTATTTAATAATTTTGACATGTGAATTACATATTTTTTAATTATGTAGTACAATTTTTGCTCAAGTTATTTATTCAGACTAAAAAAATTACCTATAATGTATAAATTCACTCCCCCCCCCCCCCCCCCGTCCCACCTTAAAAATCCCTCATCCCCTTTCTTATTTAAATAATCTTGGGTACGCCTCTGGATGTCAATAAAGTTTAAAATTCATTAAAAATTAGTTATAATTAAATAATTTAGTTAATTGTGTTGTGGCAACATTTATAAATATATTTTGTAATTGGTCATCAGAAATTGCCTTAATTATAACTAATTTATATTTAATAAGCATAATTACGCATTACTAATTTTTCGACATAAATTTTTCTAGTAGTTTGCGAAATTTATTTTAAAGTTTTCCGCTATCACGGTCCATATATTTATCAACCCTTGTCAAAAAAAATTGATATTGCTTTGAAAAAATTTTAATGGGTTTTATTAAAAAATAAAAATTCCAAATCTCACTTAATGTTAATATTTTATATTAAATTTAACGTGTGGCCTCTTGTTTAACCTAAAATTTAGTGTAACTTGCCATTTTGTTTACTTAATCTATATATTAGATTTGTACATGGTAAAATTACTCGCTCGTAGCCTATGTTAGGTAAAAATGCCACCTTGACCTCATTAAAAGTCTTACATTACAAAATAGTAATGTTTATATTTCAAGAGTAAATAGGTTTTAAGGATTTACAATATATTTAATTTGAGTAGCGCAAAAATATTTGTTTATCAATAAATTTTGTCCTTTTTTTTTGTTGATGGCTTTTTACAAACTTCAAAATAATTATACTGTAAAAACTTTCTGTGAGACAATTGTTAGCTAGATTGATTTTAAAAATGAAAAAGTTGTTAACGTGTTAATTTTTTGTATGATATTTAAGTTTACACGCAAATATTTAAATTGTTTTTACATATATTTATATACAGTTGCAAAACCAAAACATACCTTTCAAAATTACCAACTGTTAGCATAGTCATACCCTTTCACCAAGAACACTGGACAACTCTTTTACGCTCGGTCCACAGCGTTATTAACCGGTCCCCACCCGAAGTCCTAAAAGAGATTATACTTGTGGATGATTTTAGTACCAAAGGTTTTATGTCATTTTTTTCCAAAATATTTTTTTTCCTTTAATGACAAGGTTATTACATAAAAACATTGTTTCTTATTTAACTAAATGAAGCTAAAGCACATATGAAAATTTTGTGTTAATTTTTTGAACCTATACATAATAATAATTCTTTAATTATATAATAATCCATTCGCCTCATCCCATTGGCCTTAACAATTAAACTATATATATCAGAATTTTTGAAACAACCTTTGGACGATTACCTCAAAAATGTGATTCCGGCCCAGTTTGGCGCTCGTGTCGTGCGCACTAAAGCACGCGAAGGCCTTATACGTGCCCGAATTTTGGGCGCCAAAAACGCTACAGCTGACGTTATAGTTTTTCTGGATTCACACATTGAAGCTAACGTAAATTGGTTACCACCCCTGCTAGGTTATGTTTTGATTTTAAATAAAAAATTGTTATTGATTTATATTTAAAATTTTGATATAAGATTAAATCTTATTGGTCAGAGCTGGCTGAGATTCGGTGTTAATTGCAAAATGATTATTTTTTTCTGTTTATCGCTTAAAACTTACTAAACCTTTAGTTATCTGGAACTTAAAAGTTTACTGACTTTTTTTGAAATGATAACTTGGTAAAAAAAATATATAGTATAATTTTTCACAACATTAAAAAGTAAAATCATTTAATTTTTAAATATTACGCATTTAAAGTTGAGTCGTTTTTTTTTTCTTCAAAAAGTATCAAAATTTTCAATAACCTTTTTTCAAAACTGCATTTTCTGAAAAGGGTCATCAATCATAATTATTAGCACATTTTAATAAAAAATAAAATTTTTAGAATTATTAAAAATTTGTCTTGAAAAATTACCCAACTTTGAATGCGTCTTAACAAAAATATGTTGTTATTTGTATTTTTCATCTAAGCAAGATCACACAGCCTTCAAAGACTTTACGACACCTTTTATGCTAAATTATCTTGTTAACTTTTGTTTGGCAGCTAATAACCCAAAGCTTTTAAAATTTATTTGTAGAAATATAAATGTGATTAAGTATTAAGAAATAAAGATTTCTTTATATTAAATTTTTTTTTATTTATTTAAATTTAATAATTTTAAAAAATTTAAATTTGAATAAATGTCGATAAAAATTTTGTGTAATCTTCTAATATCAAACATATTCAAGTAAAATCTTTATTCTTGACATTTGCCTATGATAGTAAATAATTTGCCAGTTTTTTTGGGGCGCATCTAAGTATTATTTAAATATCTTTTACAATTTTTATATGTTATAATATATGGTAAATTTATATCTGCAGAACCCATTGCTCAAAATCGACAAACTGTAGTTTGTCCCTTCATAGATGTGATTGATTTTGATAATTTTGAATACCGCGCGCAAGACGAAGGCGCCAGAGGCGCTTTTGATTGGGAACTCTTTTACAAGCGCCTCCCGCTCTTACCCGAAGATTTGAAACATCCTTCCGAACCATTCAAGTAAGCGTATATAAAGTTTATATGTATTGAAATGTGTTATATATCCGTTCCGGATGAAATAAGTTTGGAAATCGAGGAAATAGCAATTTGATCGCTCCTTTATTTTTGTTATTCAAGTCGATGCTTGATTGTTTTGAATTTGTTATGTATTTGATCTTTAATTATACATTTTTGGAAATACTTAGTGCGGCTTTTTAATACTTTGCCCTAAATACTATATTGAGATATACTTTATATTTTGTGAATTTTAGTTATTTTTAATTATGTTAATTTCAATTTTAAATAATTTTGTGTTCTTTTTACAACTTAAAGGAGCCCAGTTATGGCTGGCGGCTTATTCGCCATAGATCGCGAATACTTCAACTGGTTGGGGATGTACGATGACGGATTACAAATATGGGGCGGTGAACAGTATGAGCTCTCATTCAAAGTTAGTTTGATATTTTACATGTTCAGTTTACATTAACTTTTTATTTTGTTTTCACTAAAGGGAAATTCATTTATGGTAACCAAATATTTAAGTGATGTAATTAGTTTGCTAGCCATTTTTTGCATTTCATTACTAAAAAAAATTACTTCACCTCGCTCAGCATACATTTTTGGGCCTCTGAAGAATAAGGGTAATTTTTTTGATATATACAAAAACCATATATATGTACCCATTTTGATATATTTCATTTAGATATGATTTTTGTTTTAAGGATGTTTTACAGGTTTGAAATGCTTCCTTTATATAAGTTGTCCACTAAATATCATCGGTTATTGAAAATATAAAATATTGACCCATCAGGATACCACTCATGCCTCATATTTTTTATTTTATGTAGAAATTTCTGACGGTTAGTTTTTTTGTTCTATCATATTTTAATATTAAATACTTTAGATATGGCAATGCGGGGGCATTATGGTGGATGCCCCTTGCTCTCGAGTTGGGCATATCTACAGGAAATATGCGCCTTTCCCTAACCCACAAGTCGGAGACTTTGTCGGAAAGGTTTGGTCATATTTTAACATAAAAGATACTTTTTATTGCCTTAATATTTTTAAATTTAAATTAAATCAACCTCGATCGATAGGCATTGTTTATTCTTTACCCTGATGCGTCTCTCTCTTTTTTCCTTAATAAATATAGCTTTATGGGTTAAGGAAATATAAGAGATACGCAACAATTAACCCAGCAGGCAATGGGCACGCAGAATCAATTAAAATTAACTTATTATTGTGATTTAACCCATTATAAAATAATTGATTTCAATTTTTAAATATAGCAAGATAAACATTTTTGTAATATTTGCTAAAATATTTTGTTAATTTATGCTTTATATTAAGGGTAGTCATAAGATGTTTTTACGGTAAACTTTTTCAACTTACCCCCTAAATACGACTTAAAAAATTATATTATGTAATATTTATGAATTAAAAAACGTTTGTTTTTGTTTTACAATGCTATTTGAATGCAATAATCATAAAATTTAATTGCCATTTTGTATAAAATTTTGTTTTTGATAAAATTAGAATTACAGACGAGTTGCCGACGTTTGGATGGATGAATACAAAGAATATATACTTATGCGAAGGTTTATAAGCTAAACTATGAACCAGAGCTGGGAAAAAGTCTATTTTATAACCTCGTTCTTTTGTTTTTAAATAAGGGAAAATAAAAAATTTAGTTAAATCGAGAAAAATTATTAAATTTCAGGTTTTTTTGCTTAAATCTTGTATTTTCTTATAATTGATCTTCCAACTCTTTTATTAAATTATAAAAATAAAACAAAGGATATAGACAAAAAACAGGCTTTTCCCCAGACCTGCTTTGAACAATAAATCAAATTATTTTTATGTTAATATTACTTATTACTTTTTATTATAACTATGTTACCTCTGAATAAGAGGGTGTGTGAATTATTCAATAATAATGACTTCTATAATTGAGTTTTACCCTTGATTTATTAAGATTTATAAGTTCAAAAAATTTAGTGCTTTTCTTTTGTTTTTATATTTTTTTTTATGTTCTTTGATTGATTAAAGCTTATTTATTTCCATATAACTTTTCACCAATAAGTTGGTAAAGACTAATTGTAATTGTACAAGTTTTATAGTCTGTGGTTTTTTAAATCTAAGATGTGTCTTTTTGCAAATTATTATCTTTTCATTGCCATAATTTTATCTATTTTCATTTTTTCCGAAAACACCTATCGAATATATTGGTTTATATATTAATTAATTATAATTTTAATTTTATTAAAAGTTTTTATTGGTAATAATAAATCAAATACCTAAAATACGCAACAATTACGAGCCTGTAATATTGATTGATTTTGGAAACACAAATATAAATGAAATTTATTCAATTTACACAGACCCCAATATCGATCTCTAGATCCGGGCGATCTGACTATTCAAAAAGGATTGCGTAAAAAATTAAACTGCAAGCCCTTTAAATGGTTCATGGAAGAAATCGCTTTTGATTTACCGCTCAAATACCCCATGATAGAACCGCCCGATTATGCTAACGGAGAAGTTTTTATTTAATTCTTTTTTGTTTATTTATCCATGTTGATAAATAATTGCTATTTTTTTGCCTAAGGCCACAGTTAAAATGAACACTGTTTGATCAAAACTATTATATTTAAAAATTTAATATGTGAAAAAACGAATTTTTTGAAAAGTTGCCAAATTGAATTACAAGCCTGCACATTAATATTTTTAAAAAATTAAATTTTGAATTTTTTTTTAGATTTAAAATTTTTTTAAAATAAAAACTTTTGAGCGTGACTTACTTAATATAAAGAAATTGTTGTTATATGAACCTTGACTATGACGAACTTCGAATTTTAGGCAAATATTTTTTAAATTATTTATTCCTTTAATACACTTCTATACAAAAATTTGAATTTTTGAAATATTTAAAATATGTTTGGCCTTTATTTCATCCTCATTATTTAGATTCGTTCCGTTTCCACTGATTTGTGCCTCGAAATCGAGGGCGGTAAAACTCTCCGAGTCAACACATGTGCCAAGGACGATCCTAACATAGCAAGGGACGACCAGGTTTTTATTTGTGTACCTCCCCCACCGCCTATTATGACCAACTGAATTTTCTTTTAAAGCTTAGCCCCGACTCTTTTAAGGGGAGATCAATCGGAACGCAAAAGCCCCCTGGGCAGGGGCCGGAATAGGGCTACAGTTAAAAAAAAAATAATTTTAAATTCTAATTGTTTGAATTATAGTTATATAGTCTAAGCATGCTTTTTTTGATTTTATTGTTTTTAAATTAATGTTTTACTCACCAACCTATTTAGTAATTCCTAGCGTTTTAAGTGATTTCAATATCTTGTCTGTTGAACTAAGTTTTATTCAACGAGCAAGAATCATCCATTTGAGGGGGCAAAAATTTGGATATAAATAAGTTGTTATTGCAAACACTATTTAGCTCATGCTTTGCTCTAATAAATAAAATAAATATCTTATTGCCGTTTATTTGCCTTACAATAAGCGCGCATTTTTTAAAATCTTTGTAATTGAAATTTTGTGGTTTTTGTCTAACTTAAAATTGAGATTACTTATAAAAAAAAATAAATAAAATAATTAGCCAGTTTATTACCTCCCCATAATTATCAATCTCTTTTGTTAAAACATTATGCCTAAGGCTTTCGCTTGGAGTTTTAAGAAGGAGATTCACATTTACGGCGAACATTCGTGCCTTGATGCCAACGGGGGCACATACCCTCACATCGGGATCGAACATTGCCACGGTGGGTTAGGCAATCAATGGTGGAATTTCCTGGTGGTTAGTATTCTTCCCTTCCTCCCCCTTTTGTTTTGTTCTGTCTTGGTCCTAAGCTCTACTCCGCCACCAAGCTCTAATCACCTGTTCGCCCAAACTTTCGCCAAAATCAAAATATTTTTTTTTGCCTTTTAAACAGTCTCTTGTAAAAACAATTCATCAATGTCGCAATTGTGACATGTATAAGGTACTACAAATTTTGCATTATGACAAATCGGCTTGTAAATTATTCATTATAATTAAATCGAAATTTTTGACTGCCTTAGCTCATAATAATTTGATACGGGTAAAAATTATCCAATTATTATAGTAGTAGTCATCTTTACTTTTATTACTGTTCTTATACATAACGCTTCGCTCTTTACTTTTTGCTTACTTTGCAATTTACTATCGCTTTGCACGAAATTTGGCTTTAGACTTTTTATTTGTCACCATGTGTATTACTAAATTTAGTTTCATTATACTTAGATGTTGTTATTGAGTCATTATAATTGATGGCTAAACCACAAACCTTGATTATAATTTTTTTTTAGATAGCTTCTTCAAAAAAATTTGTGTCCTTACATGTGCATTTTGTCCGGCACGTTTAAATTGATAGATTGGGGAAAGAGAGGGTAGGAATCGAAATTTTGTTACACTTGTAATGCAACAAAATCAAAATTATTTTAGACTTTTTTAAAACACATTAATTTTAAAGCACCTTAATAATGTTTTTTATAATTTGATTTAGTAAATTATTTAAAAAATATATTTAAAATGAGCTTTCTGCAATTCTTTGTAGATATACGTATAGTAAGTATAACAATTGATAAATACCAACGAAATTCATATGCTCCTACTTTATTTAGCGATTTATTTGGAGTTGGAAGCGCGATATTAAACTCGAAAAACGAGATTTATGTCTAGATTTGGCTGAAAACGAACCCGGATCCAAAATCACCATATTCCCTTGCCACGGAATGAAAGGGAACCAATATTGGCGCTATTACCCGGTAAAAATTACATATTTTTATTTTTTTTATTTTTATTAATTGAACAAAATTATTTTATTGGTTTTTTTAGAGAGACTTTACTGTTTTTTCCGATATTTTTTGTTCCCGTAAAAAAATATTATATAGTTTAAGACTTAGTGCTTTCTTATCATTTTTTGATTCATTTTGTTTTACATTTTCACAGAGCCTCAACCGTATTTTCCATCAAAGTCACCGGCTATGCCTCGATTACAACCCGAAAGATAAATCCGTTTCGGCTGAAACATGCTACACGCATAAGAAGACACAACAATGGGCATTTGAAAACTTTACGGCTAGCATCATCAACGCCTTGCCCAATTAATTAGTCATTAATATTATAATCGTGAATCAAAAAAATGTTCATGGGCAATAACTACACAAAAATGAGAGTTCCATAGTTTTTTTAAGGTCACATGGCAAAACAGCTGTTTTAAGCCATATAAAATACATTATTTGGTACGGCTCCTACCCAATCAAAATAATTTTGGTATTTACAAGAAAAAAAATAGCAATATTTGATTTTTAAACCTAACGTTTATTTTATTATAGTAATTATAATGAAACATGGCATTACACCTCTAATTGATGCATTAATTAAATATATTATTCCGTTAATGCAATTAAAATACTTTAATTTTTCAACTCAAATATATATAAACAAAAGCTTATTTAAAAGAGTGCCCCATTAAGCATACCCGATATTTTTCACCCTTTTTCGCCACATACCCTCAAAAAATTCATCGTTAGATGTAGCGTAAAAAAATTTGTATATATTCGAGATTTGATTTTTTGCAAATTAAAGGCTCGTAAAAAAATTATTCTAGCAATTTTTTATATATTTGCACATATATTTTCCGATATGGATATAGACTATAAGTGATTCAACAAAAAAAAATAGCAAACAAATACCATTTAAAAATTTAGAGGCGTGCCGAACTTCCATAGTGTTCAAATGTAAACAAGAAATGATTACTTGGTACATCAATTTTGCAATATTATAACTTTATTTTTATTATCATGATAACTATTATTAATACTTTTTCTATTATGACTTTCATAAAAGAAAAAATTATAATTATAAATTATAATTATAAATGATAGTTATAATAGTTAAATTAACTTATTATCATGTTTCAAATATTATCATTTTCAATACTAACCCAACACATATACACATATGCGCACTTTTTCAATTTCTTTCACAGCTTACACCTACAGAATATATAAAGTGCACTTAACCAGGCAGTTTCCCTAATTTCTCCATTTAATTTTCAGATGGGTAAAAAAATTAGAGCTTGGTGGCCTATGAACAGTAGACGTATTCTTTTTTAACAGATATTTATTATATAATTTTTAGGCAATTTATTTTTGATTTGATTTTAAGCAGGTTGAATGTTTAAGTCAAATAAAAAAAAATAACGTGAATTTTTAAAGTGTAATTTTAAAATTCTTTTTTGTGTTTTGCAAAATTATATAATTTTTGCTATTTTTAAATTTGGCTCATTTAATTCAACCTATTTTATTACGAATATTTACGTATTCCCCGAATTTTTTTTTAATTTTGTTGCTAACGTTTTCTATATATTTAATTTCTCTACTTGTTTTTGAATTGTTATCTATCACTAATGATTGTTTTTTATATTAATTTTATTCGAATTAGTTTTATTTCACATAATTATGATAATATTGCCTTAATTGGAAGTTTTGAGATTTTGTTAACCACTTTATTCTTTGCTGTTTTTGAATTTTATAGGAGCTTGTTTGGCAAATATTGTCAAAAATTTATACAAATATGGTTTAAACATAGTGGCAGAACTATTGCCAAAATTTTAATATCCAATTACAACAGATTTCACAAAAATTCACTAGGCCTTTAAACGATGTGTTTTTTGTTTTTTAAAATAATATATAGTATATCTGTTTGTGAAATAAATAAGAAAATATTGTTTTTAAAAAGGCTTTAAAATGTTTATAGACAATTTACGATTTTTTTTATTATTCCCAAATTTATTATGAAAAATTTTTTGTCTACCATGCAAAAACTGATTGTTTGATTAATTTAGGGTAAATGATTTTCAAATACACTATTATTATGAAATTTTAAAATTTATATGTATGATTAATTAACATAATATTTAAATTCTTTTTTATTTGAATTTAAATATTTTGTAAAAAATATTTCTTATACATTTATATATAATGATTTTGATATTATTAAATATATTATTGAAATATCAAACATGTCAAAAGTCAAAAAAAAATAAAAATATATTTACTATTTTCTTTAAGATTTTAAGTAAAAGTTTTCTAATTAAAATATTTTAGGGTATTTTTTTTAGCATTAACAAATTTTTTGCATTCATTTTAGAATCTTTAACATATTAGATTTATTTTATTGAACAAGAATGTTTATTTTGTCTGTATTTAAAATTAAAACATATCGACAAATATAATAATTGAAAAATAATAAAATATAAGCACAAAAAACATGAATTAAAAAAATAAATTTGTAAAAAAATGTGAATAAATAATTTTATTGATATACATTAAGGAAAAGGGGGGGGGGATAAATGAATAATAAAAAAAAAATAAAAATGAGAAATGTGCAAAGGTGCAGTGCTGGGAAAACAATGAGCCAAAAAAACTTTGGCTCATTTTTCCCCCAAAACATAAAAAAAGAAAGGGGGCTACAAAAAAGGGCCAAAATAAGAATTTAAAAAAGCCCTTACTAAGAAAAGGGGCAAAAAAACCCCAAAAAGTGGCTTTTTAAAGAGCCCCAAAAAGCCAATTTTTTGTTTTTTTTATAATAATTTCGAAAATTTTGATTTTTTCTTTATTATAAGGATGGGTGGGTTATTTTTTCTTAAAGCTCCTAGGAGTTTTTTTTGAAGAAAAGGGGCTTTTCTTTTGCCATGCCCACGAGTTGGTGGGCATTTGGAAAAAAATTAAAAACTTTTTTAAAAAAAAGCCCATTTAGTTTTTTCCCCAGCCCTGCAAAACTGTATTTGAATCACGTGTAATTATGTATAAATCATTAAATTTTTTCACACATTCAAATTTTTCGCGCGGTAGATACTTTAAATCTAATTCAAAACTATTTTTAGATCTTTTTTGTTTAAAATATTGTTAAATTGCGCCATTATTTAAATTAATTGTTACCCTTTTAGACCTGGTTTAGAACAACCTTTGGGCACGTGCAAAGTAGTTTATAGTTTCGTTATAAAACGCAAATTTTTAAAAAGTTGCCAAAGAATATTAACCACCTAAAATGCTTTTTCTGAAACAAAAAATTTTAAAAAAAATTTCAAAATTTTCAGAATTTTCAAAATTTTACGAAAATAAAAACTCACTTTGCACGTGCCCTTTTTCAAGAGTCTGACGCACCTTTTAGAGTTAATATTTAATTTTAGTATATTCTTTCCCTAGAAGTTGTCATTAGTTTTATCAATAAATATCGTTTGGCCATAAACCCCAAGCAAATTTTCAATTGTTATTATGCCAGGATTATTCCATGATCCAACATGCCGGCTACCGCAAATGTCTCGACGTCCAAACCGAAACATGGGACATTTTCCTAAACGAATGTTCACTCCTCGCGCCTACCCAAAAGTGGCACTTCGAATGGCTCAATTACACGCGACTCATGACACTTCCGCCCTTCAATTCCTACTAACACTTTAAGCACCCAAAGATCAAAAAACTGCCAAATCGTCGTGCAAAATGTTGTTTTATTGATATCCGTATCATAATTGTTCGGTAAGTTCCGTAGGCCGGCTCGACCTGTTTAGTCCTGGCCGATATGTTAATCAGCCAAGCCGGGCTGATCACTTTTCAGACTTTTGACAGCTAACACCATAAAAAGTAGGGAATGTCAAATTTTTATATAAAATATAATTTATTTCCATATACCCAATACCGAGATATATTTAAGTGCATTCAAAAATATAAATATAATATATATATCCTAAACTGGGCCCGGTAAAAAAAACAGCCGATAGGGGCTGAAAATTTGTAGCCAGCGACTTAGGTAATAATTTTAATGGCGGCCCAGGTAATTTAGGATTTTAACCTAGATTTAATTAAAACCTTTCAGGGCAAATTGGATACTAATGAAGAAATTCACGTTTAAATCGACTCTTTCAGTTCTTACATTTACATCATTAGACCCTCTTTTTACATAAAAATTTTAGAGCCATTTGAAGATAGTCATCAATAATAAGGTGTTTCGATTTGTAAATCCATGTAAATTGAGCTATGGGTGGTACTAAAAAAATTTATTTGCTTATCGCGCCTTCAATTTATCTTAAATTTTATACTACACAAAAATCAGGGCAGGAATATAACTATACAATAAAAATCTGCCCTTGATAGAAGTTTCTGTGCTCGTATGTCAGCCCTAATGTATATGGGCCCCTTTGAAAGAAATTTAAATCTAATTTTACATGGATGGAATCTCCCTGTTACGAGTGACGTTTAAAATTAATCATAGATATTTGGTATTAAATTTGGTAGGAAAAAAGTTGTTTAACGACCATTTTAAGCACTTTAGAAACGGTAAGATGTAACCACATAAAAAAACTTTCTGGTTATAGTCTTCTTCATTTAATCCACGAGTAAAAAATTGATATCGGCAAAAAAGTTTTTGACACTTAAATGAAATGATCCCCTATATTCCCTTATCTCATATATTTTCCTTTTTTCCGAAGTTTCTTTCGCCTTCAGGTAATTTGCGTCCATTTTGAAAAAATGGCCATTTTACCGAATTGACATATTGGTTATAAATAATAAGAAATATAATTTATAAGTATATTTAGTTCAACATTTAGATAATACAGATTTTCCATCACAACCTTAATAGGACACGATTAATAAAAATATTATTTGAAGTTTGAATTTAACATTTTAGCTGTATTGAATATATAATAAAAAAAAAATAAAATTTTTGATTTTATTTTGCTTTTTTTGATGTCTATAGCTGACCTACAATGTTTGATTAGAAAGCTTTAAACGGATTTGAAAATCTCAAAGATGACAAGGGTCTCTGTAGTTAGCTCATAACTAAATTTGTTGACCTGCGTAATATTGAGAAGATTAAAATTTAGCTTACTATAAAATAATGATCGAAAATGGTAATATAGCTCTTTTCAGCACCAAATTTTCTATTTGAGCCTAAGTACAGTATATCTTGCCTCCAAAGTAAGTTTTTGTAAATTAAATTTTGAACTCAATTCCACTTGCATTGAATGGTAGGCCCACAAATTTTATTGGCTGAATCACAAATTTTTTTTTCTGTGACATCATGTAAGAAAAGACAAATATGAAATTTGTCAAGGGAATTTGTATATCAATTTTAATGTCCTCTTTAGGTTTCGTAGGGAAAAACTAATGTGCTTTTGTTTTTTTTCTTACAAATTGGCGATTCGGTGACATAAAAAGCTCTTAAAAACCATGAAGCAGCTTATTAGATACATTAAAATTTGTTGTTAAGAAATATAAACTCTTCTTATTTATTGCATAATATATTACATTATAAATGCTTTGTTATAAATGTAATTGTTACATGTTTTATCGTCTATATATATTGTAATTTACCAAGTTTTTTGGGGCCCTCGTAATTAACTGGCCGCGGAGTATTTTTTTTTAACAGAGCTAACCTTACTATTTTTTCCTTAATTACTTTCGAATATTTAATTTCTTTACAGCAATCACAATTCCAACAAAAAGCCCTTTCTTTAATTTCACTTTTTAGTCTTTAGCGTGGCATATAACAATATTTTAGTTTTAGATAAAAACACTGTTTTTTGTATTTATATTTTAAATTTAATGCAAGATAAAAAAAGATTTAAAAAAAATAAACAAATTTTACGATAAACAAACATTTACTTTTTTTATTACATTTTACATTCATTTCGTTAGCATTGTCCTATGTTTTTATTAGCCTTATATTTGTTTATTTAATTATTTTCAACGCTCAATAAATAAAATTTTTTTTGATATAATTTTTTTTGTTAATTGTTCACACTTGTTTAAAAAATTTCTGCGTTCTTAGGTTGAAAATTTAAATATTGTATAATTTGCATATTTAAAATTGCGTTTAAGCTTTTAATAAATTTATTAATATTTAAAATTATTTTAGCCTAACTTGGTTCACATAATGTGTCCAATACCAATAATGCGTCCAAGCTCATAATTATTTTAAAATTATATGTTTTTAATTGTTTTGGCCCGAGATGTCTGCCAAGTCGTCTAGCTTAAATAAATAAAGGCCACAAAAATCCAAAATTATAAGTGATATTTAAAATTTAAAAAAAAAATGAGCTTAGACGCAAGTGATTATTTGAAAATTAAATGTAGACTTAATGACAAAACATAATGTAAAAAAAATTAAAATTTGAATAATAAAAATGAGTTTTAGCACATATGACGATAACGATCCCGGGTTAAGTTTTTTTCCAATGCCTCTAATTTTTTTTAAACCGCGTCTAAAGTTCAAGAAAAAATTCTCAAAATTTCTTTATCAATTTTCCAAAAAAGCTATTGGCATATTCAGAATTTTTATAAAAAACATATCTAAAAAAGGTTGTAGCTTAAAATTATTTGCAATTTACTTTCAAGTTATTTAGGATAAAAAACGCATTTTATGACGAAAACCACTAATTTTATAAAAAAAAAAAAAAAAATTTAATATTATAAAAAAATTGAAATGCCGTACGTTAATGAGTGTTTCCGTAATCTAAAAATATTTTTAAACTTTTGTTACTACCCATAAGTTTTATGATATAAAGGCCCAAAATACCCCAAAAATAGAAAAATCTTAACTTACTAAAAATCTGAGGCATTGGCTGAAATTCTGATTTCTTATTCGTAATTAGCACCAAAAACTTGACCAAAAACGATAGTTGCCAAAAATGATGCTTAAGGTCGTCTAAATTTTGTTGTCCAGTGTTATTTAAAAAATGTAGACATGATGACAGACACATTGATAATTTAATTTTAAAATTTAATACTTTAATATAAAAATTGAATTGTTTTAATTATTCACAAATTAATTGTGTGTCCAGTATAAACTATATCCCCATATAGTTAATGAAATAACACTGGTCTACCAATTCAAACCTACGTTCTCATAATTACAAGCAAGATATTTACTACTACGATTTTATTGATTAAACAAATGGAACGCAACTTTTAACAATGAATTGTTAATTTTGGTATCTAAATTGAATAGGCTAAAATCTTATTTTTATTGAAAAGTTCAGGTTCAATTTTGTCAATTTGTCCAAATAAAAATATTATTTAGTTTTTCACATGGTCGCAACATTAGACATATTCGGGCAAAAAATTGGCTGGCAAAACGGTTATAATTCATATTTGATTTGAAGCTAATCAGGCGCCATGGGTTTAATATAATAAATGTCAAATAAATTTTGTATTTAAAACTAGACAAAAAATAGTGCCTTTAGTAAAATTTCAAAGTTTTTAATAACTTTTTTTTATAAATACACAGACTATTGATTTTTAAGTCTTAAGGGTGTGGTGCAAGTGGTATTTATTGATATAGCTGGCTTACAAAGTTTGACCAGGTATGTTGAATACTTACGATAGTATGTTAGATTATCAAAAATAGCTTATATATCAAAATTTTGGCGAAATAATTCATTTTAAAGATCAACAAATTATTGTAGGTATTCAGCTAATTATCAGGATTTATTTATAGTAAATAGGAGTGGAGGAAGGGCATCCGATCTTCGTTTAAACCTAAGGCCCTTAAAAATGTAAGAGTCAGAGAGAATAATTTTAAATAATGGATTTAGGAACCTTAAAAAAACTGTACTGTGCTGAATAAGTTATTATTCTTTAAAATAAATGTTGTGAAAAAAACATTTTGTTTAATATTTTTCCCTTAATCTATTAACATATTATTTTCAAATTTTATATACTTTCTTAGCCATAAATAAAAAAATGTAATTAAACAAATATAAAAATAAAGGAAATATTAGAAAAAATAAACTACCATTTCAAAGAATTGAAAAAAAAAGGCTTCAGTTAGATAGAGTTTTTTATGGCTCATTATGTTTTTCAGATTTACTTGAATTTAGGATTATAAGATATTATACCTTAGAATATGAAATGTTTTTTACCCATTAGTGGTTAAATACTGCCTTTATTATCACGTTAAAAACAGTTAAGTGGCGTTTGGCCTTGTAAGTACTATGAAGGGTGACCGCCTGGGATTTCCAGGTGTCACAAGCAATTAATAAAATAAGAATGTAAAATGAAGAAAAATGCCTTAAACCGCCTGCTAGCATATTAGTTCTTACTAATTATATAAGATTAACAAATATAAAAAACTTAGTTACCTTTACACAAATTTTATACCTCGCTTGTCTATGCCTTTGTTGTGGTTCATTCCTATATATCTCGCTTTCATAATTTTTACTGGTATTCTACAAAACAGTTCTGAAAATGTTAAGAAAAAATACGGGAACCACGCTCATAAATTTAAATTAAAATATAATTGTTTTGATTATTTCACATTTGTCCATTTTTATTATTATTAATCGTAATTAAACATTTTAAACTAATTTAGAATTTTGTAATATTTGGGGTTGATATCTAAATATTCTTAGAGCTGAGGAAAATATTCTTTAAAATCTAAGGCATCCATTAAAAAAAGTTATTGATTACTCAGGTCAACAAATATCAATGTCAGAAACGTGAATTTTATGAAAACATAAAAGAATGCATCCAACATAATGGCCTAATCTCATATAAATTTTTTCGTTTTTCTAATTTTCTTCCGTCTTTGGCTCCTTAAATCCCTCTTTAACGAAATATGGCCTTTTTTGACCAAATTAACAGATCTAAATATACCCTAAAAAGATAAAATTCAAAAATCTTTTTTGCATATAAAAATCCCATGTAACTTATATTTTTAATTACAAATAATGAAAAATAAATTTTATTAATACACAAGCTCTCACATCGGCATTTAGAAATACAAAATATTTCGCGTCCAAACTTAAATACGACACGATATATTATCAATTTTTGATGAAAATATTATTTGAAGTTTGAATTTAACAGTTTAAATATTGTGAATATGCAAAAATAAAATTTCAACTGATTTTTGTTTTTATATCTTTTGTTTTTTTGACCTTTTTTTTCTAAAATTTTTATGTTTATAACTGACTAACTAAGTTTGATTAGGAAAAACGGTAAAAGGATTTGATATCCCCTAAGATGGAAGGTTTAAAATTGTTGACCTGTGTTATTACAAAGGAAGCAGATCAAAGGCACTTTAAATTTAGCCCATCAACTACCCAAAATATTATTTTGCTACAAATTAAAGCGTGCAAAACTAAATTTTTTTTAAAATATGCTATAAAAATTGTTAAGACATTGACACATATGATCAACACAATTTGTTTTTCGGTCAATTCCTTTGGATATCATTCATCGTATTCGCTCGTTATTCCACAGTATTCATTGTATCTTAGTATCGCTCGTTATTCGATTAAAATTCATTTTATTTTCATATTCGTTTGTATTTCTATTGAAATTATATCTTCTTATTAATTCCTTATCCTCTTATTATACTGATTTTTTACAACTTATAAATAAATGCGCCATCTAAAACCTTTGTTTTTTATTCATGGTCCTTCGGGCCGGATTGTAAGTAAATCGATTTATATGGCTGGCACATCACAACAAGATTCTATTCTTATAGAAAAAAGGAATAACATACTAAACGAACTCAAGAGATTTCAGGTATATGTTGCTTCAAATGTGAATTTTCATAATTTGACTATTCGAAGAGCCAAAGCATATGAGTTGCTTAACAAATTTAACGATATAATGAATCAATTGAAAGAAGATGTTCAGGTTCGGGCGGAATTCGAAGAGATATTGCTAGTCTTGGAAAGGCGGATTCACAACTGATGGCATTAAAAGAGACCAGCTGCCCAAATAATAACAATATTCGATTACCGAAAATACAGCTACCTACATTTAATGGATCTTATAAAGATTTCTATAATTTTAACGAAATGTTTATGTCATTGATACATAACAACACCAGCATCACAATAATCCAAAAATTTAATTACCTCAAGAGCGCAGTCGTGTCTCCAGCGTCAGACATTCTCGAGTCCTTGGAACTCACAGAAAATAACTATGACATAGCTTGAAAACTTCTACAAGAAAGATATGATAATCCGCGTTTAGCAATTCATCAACACATTAAGGCAATAATTGAGATTCCCTCGATTCCAAAAGAAAATTACAATTCATTGCAAAAACTTCTTGACGATGTTTTGAAACATACGAGAGCGTTGACTGCCTTAAAAAGACTAGTCGACACATGGGACGACATCCTTATCTTTATTATTTCAAAATTGGATCCCGGTATTAACAAAGCTTGGGAATTATCACTTACTACAAAGGAAATACCAAAATTTCAACAACTCGTCGATTTTTTAACCCACAGATGCTTTATTCTAGAACGACGGATAAGTCAAATTCGAGTTTTTCAAATGCTTACGTTAAGAAAACCAATGCCTATGTGACAAATACAGTCCACTATCCACTCTGTCGCTTATGCCATAAAAATTACAAAATTTATCACTGTGAGATATTCCTTAATTACAACCCAACAGACCGGAAACGGGTTGCCCAAAGGGAGGTTTTATGTTTCAAATGTCTAGAATCGGGACACCGAGTTGAAACCTGCAAAAATGCATCTTGTACTAAATGTGGAAACCGCCATCACACACTATTACATTTTGAAGAAGAAACGGTGGTTGGTTCATCAACTATTTACAACTCAAACAAAATCCAAGTGCTACTTCCAACAGCAGTCGTACTCACCACAGACAAATATGGGCAACTTCACGAGTGCCGTGCGTTGCTCGATAGCGGATCCCAGTCAAATTTCATTACCGAAGAATTAGTAATTAAACTTGGTTTAAAGCCTACAAAAATTAACAACATCTCAATCAATGGAATTGGTCAAACTTCATCCTACGTTAAAAAAACGGTCACAATAAAAATTCATTTAAAATGTTCCCCTTTTTCAAAAGCGTTGCAATTTTATGTTTTGCAGTACATCACTACCAATATTTTAACATATTCGTTCAATCCATCAAAAATTAAAATTCCAAAAGATATATCTTTGGCCGATCCTCAGTTTTCGTTTTCAAACAAGATTGATTTACTTATTGGAGCAGAGCAATTTTGGGATCTCCTACGGACTGGTCAAATTAGAGTAGCTTATCAACCGACATGGCAAAAGACAACCTTCGGCTGGGTTGCATCAGGAGTTTCCCCTAATTGTACCGTCCAGCGCAACATATTTTGCAATGTCACCACTGCAACTGAACTTCAACATGAACTTCGACGTTTCTGGGAGATTGAAGAACCTCTTCCATAAAATCTTTTAAGTCCCGAGGAGGTTGAATGTAAAAAAGGTTTTGTGTCCACTTACTCCAGAACACCTGAAGGGATGTTTATAGTAAAATTACTCTTAAAATCCAATATTTCAGCTTTAGGAGACTCGTTTAATAATGCACGTAAACAGTTTTTGTCTCTTGAACGCAGGTTTTTGCGTTACCCTAATTTAAAGGATGAATATCCTAAATTCATGAATGAATATGAGCAATTAGGTCACATGGCTCCTAGTTTAAACCAAACTGATGCTACCCTACCGTCGTTTTATCTACCGCATCATCCTGTTTTTAAGGAAGACAGCATCAGTACTAAAATTCGAGTTGTTTTTAACGGTTCAGCAACTACAACGAGCAAAATTTCCCTTAACGAATGTTTGATGACAGGACCAGCTTTGCAACAAGATCTAACTTGCATCCTAATTCGTTTTCGAAAATATAAAATTGCAATTTCTTCCGATATCGAAAAAATGTATCGTCAAATACTTGTAAGCCCTAGTCATCGACAGTTACAGAGAATTTTGTGGAGGAGTAATCCTTCCGAATTAAAATCTTATGATTTAAATACTATTACTTATGGGACTGCATCCGCCCATTTCCTTGCCATACGGGTTCTCAATCAACTAGCTGAACTAGGTAAAGATCAGTATCCGCGTGCTGCAAGGATCATTCTTCGCAACTTCTATGTTGACGACTTATTAATTGGTACAGATTCAACTTGTGAGACGAAAGTAGTTATAAAACGAGGTTAATCAATTATTAAAATCTGGGGGTTTTGTTTTAAAGAAATGGGTCCAATTCACCTGATCTCACCCATTCAGATAACCGGGATAACGTAGTCTTTAATATTAACGATGCTGCACCAACTCTCGGACTAACCTGGACGGCTGCAAGTGATGAATTTATGTTCGTAATCAAGGAGCCTAGCCAACATTCGAACTACACAAAACGAGTTATCTGTTCTGAGATTGCTAAGCTGTTTGATCCGTTGGGATTAGTAGGACCAGTTATCATTAAAGCCAAGGTCATACTCCAACAATTGTGGTTCATCTTGGGACGATGAATTACCCGCTGAAGTGTCTAGCTTGCGTATCTAACTCTAAAGGTTAAAAACCCTGCGAATTCCTCGGTTGTTAAACAACCATCCACATCCAACTCAACTGGATTTTCATGGTTTCGGTGATGCCAGTGAGAGTGCGTACGGGGCATGTATTTACCTTAGGTCACGAAATTCAAGTCTTTCTGTTTGCACGTTAGTTTGCTCCAAATCCAAAGTCGCTCTAATTAAACGTGTCTCATTACCCAGATTAGAGTTGTGTGGGGCAGTGTTATTGGTCAAACTCATGGCACGAACGCAGCGTTCAAATATTCAAAATACCAAGTTTTTTGTTGAACTGATTCAACGATCGTGCTAGCATGGTTAAATTCGTTTCCCAATCGATGGAAAACTTACGTCGCTAATCGAGTCGCCGAGATACACAAGTTGTCAGCGGAATACATTTGGAACCATGTCGACTTCAAAAATAACCCAGCTGATCTGTTATCGCCAGGATGCGATTCCTTGAAGTTGACTAACAATCGGTGCTGGTGGAACGGACCCAGTTGGTTATCCTCAAATACCAACTGTGAGTCAAATTACAATAATGGTACCATCAGCGAATATATGAAGAGAGATTGAGATCCACAGCCTTAATTTCGGTGAACAACGACGAGATTTGGACAAGATTCTCAAAGTATTTAAGAATGATCAGGGTGAAAGCATATTGCCTGAGGTTTATGTCGAACACTCGGTCTAATAAAGGGAATAGAAAAACATGCTCTGTTCTGAAGATTTACATTAATCATTAATGCTCATTATACAGCAAGTCCAATGTCAATACTTTTAAAGGAATTTGAAGAGTTAAAGAGAACTAATCAGGTGTCACACAAAAGCAAATTGCTAACCCTCTGCCCGTTTTTAAAGGATGGAGTAATGCGAGTTGGGGGCCGTATAACGAAAGCCCAAGTCTCATTTGACCATAAACATCCTATGGTTTTACCAAAAAAACACCATATCACTAATTTGGTCATTAAGCATTACCACGAAAAAAACTTTCATTCAGGTGTTCAAACCACCCTTGCTGCAGTAAGAGCACACTTTTGGCCGTTGTGTGCTAAACAAGCGGTAAAGGATGTTATCAGTCGTTGCGTGGTGTGTTTCAAGGCAAAACCAATCGCTACAAAATACATAATAGGCGAGCTCCCATCTTCTTGAGTTGTACCAAGTGCACCATTTACTAACACAGGAGTGGATTTTTTCGACCCTTTATTGCCCCGTGTAGGGTTTCGCCGCAATAGCAAACAAACAAAGTGCGGAGCGATCTTTGTCTGTTTTGCAGTGAAGGCTGTGCATTAAGAATTAGTTTCAAATTTGTCTACATCCGCATTTCTCAATGCGTTTAAACGTTTTTGCGCCAGGCGGGAAAACCATTGCATGTCTATTCGAACAATGGTACCAACTTTGTGGGAGCAAAGAAGGAGCTTAAGTTAGCGCTCGCCACTAGCCAGGAATAAAATAACCTCGTCTCTAGCCAATGAGGGCATTTCGTGGCATTTTAAATCTCCTAGAGCCCCTAATTTTGGTGGATTATGGGAGGCTGCAGTTAAATCTGCAAAGTATCATCTCCAAAGAATTGTTGGCAAAACACCAATGACTATTGAGGAAGCAACGACCGTGGTGTCACAAATTGAAGCGATCCTCAATTCCAGACCACTAACACCTATATCTAATGACCCCCAGGATCTAGCATTTTTAACACCTGGTCATTTTTTAATTGGGGGTCCTTTAACATGTACAAGGGAGCCCGATGTAACGTCAATTGCAATTGGAAGGCTATCTCGATTCCAACATCTTGAAGTCATGCGACAACATTTTTGGAAAAGATGGTCAAAGTAATATTTGACTTTAGTTCAACATCGACATAAATGGAATTCAACATCTACGCCCATAAAACCGGGCAGGCTATTCGGTGTAAAATGAACTCGTGTAAAATGACCTTTTACACGAGTTCATTTTACACCGAATATTAAAAACGCTTTGCAACATATGTAATATATTTAAATGATGGTTTTCTTATGTAAAATTTTATAAGGATTCCAAATATGTTATTCAATTTTGTCTAACTCTTTTAGTTTTTAAATAAATGCGATTTCAAAATTTTAATAACTATATAAATTAGCATATATGAATTCTTACAAATTTATTAATTATTATCGACCACTCTAACATTATACAACGAATTTAATTATCTCATTCGCTAAATTACATTCTCTATCTTATAATTTCTGTTGAAATATAGATAAATTAAGTCCATATGTTAGTTCGGTTTATAATAAATAGATGAATTGTGAGTCCTTCATTTATAATTCGTGTTGCCGAGTGGCTAGAGTTCGTCTCTCCAGTCCATGCGTGCCCCGGTTCTATTTTCTGAGGATAAACTTTTTTAAATTTAACCCGAGTGTTGCCTGACTTAGGTTAAAAATATTTTAGTAGTTCCTGAAGTGTTTTTATGTTATTTTAGGTAATTAAGATGACATAATATCATAATTTTTTTAAATCTTATTTTTTTGTCAAAAACTTTTTATTTTTAAAGATACCTTTTCCAGGAAACATTAAAAATATGTTCACTGGTAGATCTATGCGGTTATTTATAAAAAATTTAATAATACAATCGCATTTTATATAGTCATTTGAGAACAACTTTTCTAGAACCAGAAAACGACAAAAGGGGAAAAAAGGGAATGGCTCAAACGGCAGAAAGCAGCTGAAGTAAATTTTATGGGTCATAGAATAAATTAAAAGTGCACGCAGCTCCAGGGATAAAATATAACAACATTTAAGTGTTCAAAATAACATTTTAGGAACTGCTATTATTTAAACTAAGTCAGGGAACACTTGAGTATATTAAAAAAATATTTAAAAAAGTGTATACTCAGGGAATAGAACCGGAGAACGGATGGGCTGGATAGACGAACTCTAGCCACTCGGCAACACGAGTTATAAATTAAAACTCACAATTCATTTTTTTATAATAAAATACCGAACTAACACTTGGGCTTTATTTATCTATATTTTAACAGAAATTATAAGATAGAGTAATTTCGCGGATGAGATAATTAAATTCATTGTAAAATGTTAGATTGGTTAATTATAATCAATAAATTTGTAAAATTGATATATGCTAATTTATATAGTTATTGAAATTTTGAAATCGCATATATTTAAAAACTAAAAGAGTTAGACAAAATTGAATAACATATTTAGAATCCTCATAAAATTTTACATAAGAAAATTATCATTTAAATATAATAAATGTCGTGCGCGTGCCAACGCACACGAGAAGCCACGCGCACGGGACGCCTAAGGGGATAAAAAGAAAATATGATTATTAGAATTAGTTTTTAGTGAAAGTTATTTGTGGTTAAAAAAAGGGATTTTGTTTTGCGTGGCGGAGTGTCGGGAGAATCATGAAGAATTCTATGTTTTGATGCAACGAAATTAATAAATGGTTTAGAATAAATATAAAAGCTGAATAATTGAATGTTGGAAATAAATATAAAGGTCTACAAGTATTTATTCTTTATCCTAATGCCCCTCGCCCTAATATTAATTATAATCCCCTTCTTTGGCCCCCGGATTACCTCAATGGAATATGATAATAACTTTTCCCCTTCGGACCCCAGAATTCGGCAATGACCCAGTATTTGACAACGGCCACGAGTCTGTCAATAAATATGTTGCAAAGCGTTTTTACTATTCGGTGTAAAATGCGTGTAAAAGTCGATTCGGTGTAAAATGAACTCGTGTAAAAGGTCATTTTACACAAGTTCATTTTACACCGAATATTTTACACGAGTTCATTATACACCGAATAGACCTGCCGCATAAAACCTGGCCAACTGGTGCTCGTAGTTGAGGATAATCAACCTCCTCTTCAATGGAAGATGGGGCGAGTTTTAGAAATTTATCCTGGAACGGATAATCATGTACGCGTGGCTACCGTTTTTTGTTCGGACGGGAGATACAAAAGGCCTGCAATAAAGTTATGTCCACTACCAATCACCGACACTCATCAGTCAGCAACAAAATAAGTTGAAAGAATCTTTGGGGCAGAATGTTAAGACATTGACACATATGATCAACACAATTTGTTGTTCGGTCAATCCCTTTAGATATCAATCATCGTATTCGTTCGTTATTCCACAATATTCATTGTATCTTAGTATCGCTCGTTATTCGATTAAAATTCATTGTATTTTCATATTCGTTCCTATTTCTATTGAAATTATATCTTCTTATTAATACCTTATCCTCTTATTATTCTGATTTTTTATAACTTATAAAAAGTTGCGCCATCTAGAACTTTTGTTTTATTCAAAAATAATTCAGCTTTGAAAAAGTGGCTACAAAAAAAATTCTAGGCAATTTAACTAGCGCAGGCTTACTGTCAAGATTGATATAATTAATCTAGTAGTTTCGACTAATGAGTGACAAAATGTTTATAAAAAATTATTTGTAATTTAGAAAAAAATTACATAGATATTAAATCAAAGTCTTACAAAAGGAAATTCGGCTAAGCCGATCTAATGATGAAATGAACGTTCATATCAGTTTTTTAAGCTCAAGGAAATTAGCAAATTGATTGCAAATAAGATTAAGGTTAAAATAAACCAATAATACCTTTGGGTACGAACAATAAATATTATCAAATATTTTAAATATTATACGGGTCGTCATTATAGAGAAGATAGATATATACTCAAAATTCGCTAATAACCTTTTACACATATAATACCTAAGAGCTCTGTTTATAACACACGTTAACAAATATTAATGTGAGAAAAAATAAGCTTATGAAAACATAAAAGCATGCATCCCCCCATGCTTGCCTTATCTCATATATATTTTCCGTTTTTCATAGTTACTTCCGCCTTCGGCTCCTTAGTTCCGTTCATATCGAAAAATGGCCTTTTTGACATTGACCGATTTTGCGACCTCGAATACCCTAGAAAAAAAAAATTCAACAATTTTTTTTTCATATAAAAATCCCTTGTAACTATATTTATCATCTTAAATAACACAGGTCAACAAATATCAATGTGAAACGTGAATTTTATAAAAACATAAAAGGATGTAACCCCAAGAAGGCCTTATCTCATATATGTATTTCGTTCTTAGTTTCTTCCCGCCTTGGCTCCTTACTTCCGTCCATATCGAAAAATGGCCTTTTTTGACCAAATTGATAGATCGAGAATACCCTAAACCTAAAAAGAAAAAATCTAAGATTTTTTTTCCTTAGGGCAGGTGCAAAGTGAGTTTTTTTTTTCGTAAAATTTTAAAATTTTCAAAATTTTGAAAAAAATTATTTTGTAATAAAACGCAAATTTTTAAAAAGTTGCCAAATTTAATATAGCAACATAAAATGCTTTTTCTGGGATAAAAAATTTTTGAAAAAATATTGAAAAAAAATAAATTTTCAGAATTTTCAAATGTTTACGAAAATAAAAACTCACTATGCACGTGCCCCTAACTAAAATCCCTTGTAACTTATATTAATCAAATCAAATAATGAGAAATAAAATTTTTTAGTATATCAAGCTCTTACATCAGCATTTAGATAATACAAAATATTTCGCGTCCAAACTTAAATACGTCACGAGATATTATCGGATTTTAATAGAAGTTTTATTTAAAGTTTAGCTGTTGTAAATATGCAAAAAAAAATTTAATTTATTTTTGTTTTTAAATTGGCATTTTTTCTAAAATTTTCAATGTTTATAGCTGACTAACTGAGTTTGATTAGAAAAAAAGGTAGACGGATTTAAAAATCCCTAAGATGGCAGGTTTGATTTCCGCAGTTAGCTCATATCGCAAAAATTTTTGACCTGTGTTTTGAAAATTCCTAAATGGCAGGTTTGATTTCTGTAGTTAGCTCATAGCTCTCAAAAATTTGTTGACCTTTGTAATAGATAACTATATAAACTAACTAATTATATTAAATGGAGAGGGTTCTAGTTTTTTGCTTTATAATTTGATATCTATTTTGTTCAGATTATTATAACACAGCTTGACAAATTTTTGAGTGAGCTAACTATAAAAGCCAGCCATTATTTTCAGATCCATTTACCATTTTTTCTGATCAAGTTTTGTAAGCCAGCTTAAAAGTTTTTTGAATTAAAAAAACAAAAAGATACAAACAAAAGGTAAACATAAAAAAAAATAACTATATAAAATGAAGGTAATGATAAGTATTAATTATATAAAATAAACATATTATGGTGTTTATAAAAAGATATAAACAAATTTTAGTATTTTTTTATAGTAAAATATTTCTGTTATCACCGAAGCTCAAAATTTAGCTATAACAATGGTGGATAGGCTACATAGGCCAAGTGCTATGTCCTTAATTTTGATAAAGCCGTGAAACTAAGGTAAATTATATTTTTATTAAGCTTAAATAAAATCAAAAATTATCTAATATGTGATAAGGGAAATGAAATGGAAAATTTGTTAAAAAGGCCTAAATTGTCAAGTAAAATATCAAATAAGTCTGATCAAAATTTTTTTTTAATTCTTTAAAAAATTTATTAGTATACAAACTGATCTATTGGCCAAATTTGTTGGAAAAAGTGTCGATGCTTTGCTATATAGCATCAAATTTTAACAAGTGTATAAGTGCAAAATTTAACTAGGCGAGACCTACACTAAAAGCTGAAACGTATCGTATATATAAAAATTGATTGTAGTTATATATAAAAAATTAAAATTAGTAGAGGTTCAAACAAAACAATGTTAAACAAAAATTTATATAAAAAACGAGAGAAATGTAGTTAAGTGAGTATATAACTGTAACAAAAATAAGGTTTGATATGATTAATTTTTGTAATGGTATAAAACTAATATTAAGGGGGGGGGGCATATATAATATTTTATTAAATATGTGTGCTTATAATGTTATTTAACTCCTTGCAGGACATAACGTTAGGTGCATTAAATAAAAATTAAAAGTGTGTTATTGAAATAATTTACCGCATGTGAAATATTCAATAAACAAAATTTTAAAATAAAACAAAAACAAAATAATTTTCATATTTTGATCGCTTTGATGAGGTACCCCTTCTCCTTGAGCACTTCCCGATTTTTGATTGAAACGATATATCGCAATACAAAATTTAATTTCCAGCGCTCAGGGTCAGTAAATAAAGGTTTGATACAGGCATTGAAGTCGGCATTTGATAAGATTTCTATAGGAATTATAAATAAGAAGTAAATTGAATAGAAGAGTAGATAATAGCAGAAAAGAAGGGTCTAATCTCATAATTTTGAACTTTTTTCTATCGAAAATTTTTTGACGTCTGTAACGTAAGGTAATTTTTTAGTGCAACTTTGGGAGGTCTTAAGTCAAAAGGGGTTATTGCTTTAAAGACTTAATTTTTTCATCCAAACAGAATAAGGGGTATTTTGCATGCGTTTTATATAAAAAATATTGTGAATTTTTCAAATTTGCTAAAAAATATTTAGTTTAATAAATAAAACTAAAAAAATGTATTTTAAAATTTTTAAAAAAACGATTAAAATATAGTCCTTAGTATTCATTTAACTTATTTGAATCTAAAATAGTCCTCATTAAAATTTTTTTAATATAAAAAGTTATGACTACTACAATACATATATGCATGTAGAGTTTCCTCTAAATTTTATTGAAAAAAAAATGAAAAATATTTTTGCCCATATTTCGGTAAAAAAAATTGTTTTTTACCTAAAAACCCTATTAGTCAATTATAAAAATAAAAACAAAATTTATCATCTTAAAAACGTCCTAAAAATAGCATAGGACTAAAAAAAATAACATACTCCATAAAATTCTTTAAATATAATCAAAACTCAAATTAAATATTATTGTAAGTTCAGAGAAAACAAATTGAAATAAAATAACTAAATAGGATAAATAATTTTCTAAAAAAAAGTTATGCCATGAAACAGTTTGGGCATAATAATTGTTTAATCACCGTTTTCACATTTAATTTGTGGATGGAAAAAAAATTGGACTTGAAAAAGTGTCGATAATGTGTTCTAGGACAACGTAAATAACTAATAAATTTTTTAGATTTAAATTGTTTTCAAGATATCGGCAACAGATTATAAAAATATTAACAGATATAAGAGGTTATTATACCTAAATTATATTAAAAGTAAATCGTCGTTATACCTCAATACGTTTTTTTATCAAAAAATATAAAATTTTAAACAAATTATATATCTCATAGACTTTTAATAGCTTGCTAGATATTAGGAGTTCCTTGTATGACCTAGATGTTTAAATGAAAAAACCAGTTTTTGTTAGAAACTATAATTAAGTTTGTAAAACTGATAATAAAATAACGAATTGCAATTATATAGAAAAAAATATACTGTATTTATCATTATGAGTGAGTAGGACCACGCAATTTTGATCGGCGTAATTGGTTAGGTCTGCAGGTACAAGGCAAGTAAGGACGGAATTTATTTGATTGCTCGTAGGTTTTATCTAAATTTTTAAAAAAATCAAAACAAATTGAGACCTAAAAACATCTATTACGAAATTTTGTAATTTTGTAAAACCTTGTATACTTTAGTTATTTTTAAAAAGAAATATATTTTATAGTAAACTGATATAGTTACTGTAATATCCATTGCCCCGGTAACGTTCGAGATACAAGTGCCAGAGCCCAAATAAGTATGGCGGCCTCAAAGAAAAAGAGGCCAGGAGGTTTTTTTAGCAGGTACGCCTAACCCTGCATGCACCGGTCAATTTTTGAACAAATAAAGGCATCGGTGTGGACAATCTCATATTATTAAACCTTTTTCACAATTACTCACTGATCCATCTGTTATTCTTAGAAATAACTAATGTATTTGATGATCTCACAGCCCATTTATACTAGCTTTGGAATCAAATGAGCAAATTCTTCCCCACCCCTCACCAAAAAAAACAAAATTAAAATCATTTTTGCAGATAATGTTATATAGAATTAATGTAATGGCCATTGTTTAAAAAAATTTATACATAATTAATTAAATTTGTATATAGGTGCGTTCAGAGTTCATTCATTTTTACGAAAGTTAGTAACCATTGTTTTCTACAATTTTTTTTACTCCAGGAGTAATTGCTCTAAGTATTTATAAAAACTTTATTAATATCAAATTTCATATAAAATTAGGTAATAATCATTTCAAAATCAATCCTTAAAATATTCTAACAGTTAAAAAATTTTCAACACTAAACCCATCTGAACGCACCACATAGCAATTAAAACAGGAACCAGTGAATAACAAAACTATCAAATTTTTTTATTGACAATATAGTAAATTATTAGAACCAAACAAGGTTAACAATATAGTGTTACACAATACCCAATATGCGCGTAGGCCCCTTTCACCCTTAAAATAGCATAATTCAAAATAATTTAAAAAGAATTATGCATCAGTGCTGGGAAAACAATGAGCCAAAAAACTTTGGCTCATTTTTTCCCCCAAAACATAAAAAAGGGGGCTACAAATAAAGGGCCAAAATAAGAATTCAAAAAAATCCCCTACTAAGAAAAGGAGCAAAAAAAACCCACAAAAAGTGGCTCTTAAAAAGAGCCCCAAAAACCCATTTTATGTTTTACTTATAATAATTTAGAAAAATTTTGATTTTTTCTTTATAATAATGTTGGGTGGGTTATTTTTTCTTTAAAGCTCATAGGAGTTTTTTTTTAAGAAAAGGGGCTTTTTTTAAACATGCCCCTTTTCTTTAAGCAAGTAAAAGGGGCTTTTCTTTTGCCATGCCCACGAGTTTGTGGCCATTTGGGGATCAAAAACTTGTTAAAAAAAAGCCCATTAAGTTTTTTTTCCCAGCCCTGTTATGCATAACTAAAAATCTTTGTTTATACATTAAAGGTAAACTTTGATAACCTGATTCTTTTAATTTAAATTTATATTAACATACTTTTTGATTTCCACTATCTAAATGGAAAAAAAACTTAGTGCATACCTAAAAATACAAAACCAGTTATATGACCACAAATCCAAACTAATAAGCTAAAAAGTTAACCTGGTGCCAAGGCAAGTAAAACAAGTTAATTTTATTTTTTGCTTACCAATCAGAAAGTTAATTTTATTTTTTGCTTACCAATCAGAAATTAACCTTACTTACCATTTTTATTACATTCTAACTTAAAGTGTAGCGCGTTCAAAGATTATTCATTTTATAAAAAAATATAAAATTTTTAATGTCTGAGTTAATACATTAAAAATTTGTAACCTTTATTTTTGCAATCTTTTTTAAATGCGTTCAGAGTTATTTCATTTTTACAATGATTTTAAAAAATTCTAAAAATTTCTAAATTTTTATTTGGTTTTTTACACCAAAAATTGTCAACCATTGTTTTTACAGTTTTTTCTTACATCTGGAGCAAAAGTATAATAAAAACTTTATAGAATTTCTATTAATTTCTTATAAACATAGATAATAATCAAAATGCCTCCTTTAAAGATTCTAATGCTTAAAAAAAATTTTAATACTGAGCCAACATTTTTTGAATATTTTTATCAAAAATTAATAAATTAGCCCTTAAGGATCAGCTGCACTAAGTATAATTAAAAATTTTACTAAACATATACCCAAATCTATATAAAATTAGTAATCATTTCAACATGACTTTTAAATATTCTAATCCTTAAAACTTTTTTAAGGTTGAACCAATATTTTTTATTAAAAAAAATTTAAAATTGTTAAAAATTTTCCAATAATTTAATGAACTCTGAACGCACCCTTAATAGTAAATCTATATTTTTTTTATTACTTTAGATTAAAAAAAAATTAATGGGCAAACTAGAAAGCAGACATTTCTCAAAATTTCCACCAAAGTTAATTTAAACAGCAGTCTAATTCAGAAAATTTTGTTTATAAAAAATAATAATATTTTGATTACAGAATTAGATTCACAAAAAATACATAATTGCTCTTAATAAACTTTAATTAGAATAAAAATGGCTAATTAATCAGAAGTAAAAACATAAAACAGAATTCCAAAAAAGAGGCTATTTAAAATTAATTATTTTTTTTTGCAATATTTTAACGAATTTGAGGTTTTGCAAAAGTTAATAATTTACATGATAAAAAACACATTTTAAATTCAATCTAATGCCATTCTGCCAATAAACATAGGTAAAACCCTTTAAACAATTATATTTATACAACAATATAAAATAAAATAATGTTAAAGGTTACTTTAGCCCAACTTGTAAGCAATTCCAATTGATTCTTGTTCAAATCACTTACACCTATAGAAGTAACTTTGGGGTTTGGGCCAACACAAAGATTCTCTGCCTCTGTCCAAATGGGTTTAAAATCATCTGGCTTTGTCTTGTGCCTACAATATTCTGGAAAGGCAATAGTTAGACTATCCAAATTTTCAATTTTAAGTTCCTTTAAAACTAAAAAATTTTCAAATATAAATAAAGTACCTATAGTAACAGCTTCTTGTATAATGTTAGGATCCCATTCATACAAAAACACCTTGGCTAAATTATAATAAAAATTAAAACAAGCATATTTATATAATGATGTGATAATAATCTTAATAACATTATTTTCTAACAATGCAAACAGTTCAACCAAATTTGAAAGCAACCAGTTGATTGGTGTAAAATTTCACCTATCCCCCTATGCCACAAAACACAATTTAAACTTAAATTATTTGCATAAGATTACGCAGATAAAATTAAAATGTCAAATAAGCAAACTTACCATTAACTTTTAAATTTTCACGTTCTTCAAAAACACTATTAGTTTCATTGGGTGGAAGTCGAAGTATTAAATGAGAGTTTTCCTATATATTATTATGTCTATTGTTACTTGAGTACTAAAATTTACCCCATATTTGTTATAATAATTAGATACCCTTTGAAGAATATCTTTAAGCTATTAATAAAAATAAAAAAATAAAAAAGACAATAGTAGTAATTTTTAATGTACCTCCTCTGTGCTATTATTATCTTTAAACGGGCTATAGTTTAATATATTTCTAGAGTTTATATAAACGGTTGAAAAATGCGAATCGTCAAACATTTAAGTTTATGAAACAAGAATGTGTGCGATCAGATGTTGCCTGTATAGCAATGTCATAAAGGTTGCGGCTTAGAATAAAAATAATTAAACAAAAAAAGTTAAAATTAAACATATAAATTTAGTGGTTGTGTGTTAACTTAGGGATAGCTTGTTTTATATCTACAATATATATGAAAAAAAAATTATTTTCATGACTTTAAACTGACAATATAAATATTGTGTCATTTTGAAATTAGAGCATTCATTAACTTAGCATTTATTTAAAATAGGTCATAGCCAGTTATTTTTAAAAGTTAGTGTAATAGCCATTTTTTGGTGTTTAGATTCTTAAAATTTTAAGCTTTCTAATGGAGCATTCAAGATTGGAGTGTCTCTGCTATAAAAAGCAAATGGGGCATGAAATAAATTTCAAAATACAGCAATTATATCCTTAACCAAATTACCTAGTTTAAATATTTTAAATATAACTGATTGTGTATAATTTAAAATAATTTTAAATGCGTGATAGTTCTTGAACTTAAGAGTACAGAAATTGGACGCACAAAAATTGGACAAAATAACGTTATTTTTAAAAGAGAGAACAGAGTACTAGCATTTCGTTTGTTTTTAAAAATAATTTTAAAAATTTTAAAAATTTAATATATGTAATATTTTCTACTTCAATCAGGTGCTATAAGTTTTTTAGGCATCTTAACTTGAAGTTGAATTGGTGGTTATAGAAAATTTTCTAACTCAGATGGAGAATTAACATTTGCAATGTATTTTAGGTGGAAGGAAGCAAAATGAGTTTAAGCAAAATTAATGTTGAGTTAGGGAATATTAAATTAGGGTTTAGTTACGATTAGGGAAGGGTAAGATATGGTCAAGTTAACTTCCGGCTGTCCCGAATATTTTTTTTCTACTTTATTATGGTTTCGACTGCAACACAAGAATTCGTTTTTTAAAAATTATGATAAATTTTTATCTAAATCTATATAAACATATCTAATAGTGATTTCAACAAGATTCTTAGAGAAATTTTGACCAAATTTTTTTAACATTAGACCAATATTTAGAGAATTATTTTAATAAATTTTTTAATATTTTAATAAAATTAATGTTAACTATTTTTAAGGTTTTTTTATACGTCATTATGAGCTATGTTTATATAGATTTTAATATAAAGATAATAATATTTCTAAAAATACTGCGCGTTCATATTTTTTAAAATATTAAAAAATAATTAAAAAAAAAAAAAAGGTTTTTTATTAAAAATTTTTTAAAATTTATAATTTTAAAATGAGTCATGGTAAAATGATTATCAGCTATGTTTATATAGATTTAGATGAATTATTAATTATCTAAAGATACACTAACAGCACGCGTAATAAGAAAATATTGTAAAAAAACAATAGATAATTTTTGTGCAATTTTTTTATAAATTAAATATTTTAATTAGAAAAATAAATAAATTCTGAATGCGCCATAATTTATTTGCTCGCTTATAAGATATATTGCAATAATATAATATATAAGGTACAATTTGGCGTTTATAGTTTGTTTTTCGTAAAATATGCAACAATAAAATTTTCTAATGAAAACGCCTTCTGAGTTAAATGGCGCAGAGGCAATAATGCAAAATGCTTTTTATAACCTTAATTTATGTGGTTTGTGTATTTTGTGGGAAAATAAAAATAAAAAAGACAGAGCATTAGCAAGAGATGGCTTTTACATTAATTTAAACATGTTTTTTGCGCATTATATTTATGGCGCCAAAACAAAAATACAAAATTTTTTTGTGTATGACCATGACTCAGAGAAATATAATTAGTTTTTAAATATATGAAAAAATAAATAATTTGTATAATAAATTAAGTTAAGTAAATTTATATATCCTTTTAATGATAATTCTCAATTATGTATTTTAAGCAATCAAGTTTATTTTAGTTTTTTAGGAAAAGGTAATAGCACGCATAAAACTTTCGCGCCTTGATAAGCCACCATACATTCGTTATTTTGCCTTAATTAATGGACCCAACTATGTTAGCCCATGAAGAAATAATGGAAACAGATATAGAAAATGACAAAATTCCTATCGAAATATCAGAAAAACCAATTATTGCTGAAAATGACACAAATGACCATAATAAAATTGGCCTGGCTAATGAGGATGCCCTAACATTTAAAGAGGCTGAAACTGATTTGGTAAATGGAAACATATCTCATCCTGAAAAAGTTGAAGAAAAAATTATTAAAGGCTCTAAACGAGAAAATTTTGAGGAGATATTAGTGAGAAATTTGTTTTGCTTATAATGTTTTAGGAAGTTGACAGGTCAAAAAGGTTTGATTACCTTTTGAAGCAAACTGAAATTTTCTCTCATTTTATAACCATGGGGGGCGAGTTTGGTGCTCAATTATCCCCAGTTAAGATGAAACCTGGCAGAGTTAAGGGACCTAATGCAAAAGTTACTGAAAAAGCTAAGCTCTCAGCTGTTGGAGAGTAAGAGATATAATAAAAATTAAATAATATACCAATATATACACATTCTTAATTTTTATTTTGTTAACAGCCATCGGCATAGAATGACAGAACAAGAAGAAGATGAGGAATTGCTTTCTGAAACTAAAAAGTCTCAGAAATCAACTGTTATGAGATTTGACTATTCTCCCTCTTGTAAATCTTTTATAATATAAAAAATTAGATGTTAAAAATGGTGAGATGAGGGATTACCAGGTTAGAGGATTGAATTGGATGATTTCTTTATATGAAAATGGTATAAATGGGATTCTAGCAGATGAAATGGTACAGTTTATTTTTGTTTATTTTACATAATTATTATTGAAAAACATATTTTCAGTTGTACTAATGTAATTATCTAAAACTTAATATTGATTTATTGTAGGGCTTAGGTAAAACATTGCAGACTATATCACTTTTGGGTTACATGAAGCATTATAAAGGACACAATGGTCCTAACTTAGTTATTGCCCCTAAATCCACTCTCCATAACTGGAAACTTGAGTTTGAACGCTGGGTCCCTTCACTTAAAACAATTCTCTTAATAGGTGATAAGGATGCCAGAGTAAATTGTTTTTATATACAAAATTATTTTTATTTTATCCAATAAATAAATTTTGTATATACATTATCATGGAAATTATTGTTTTTTTTAATATGTAAAAGTATATTAACTTAGTGTTTATTTGAATTTTAGCAAACTATGATCCAAAATGAACTCAAGGGTCAAGATTGGGACGTTATAATAACATCATATGAAATGGTTATCAAGGAAAAGGGTGTCCTAAAACGTTTTAATTGGAAATATTTGATTATTGATGAAGCCCATCGCATTAAAAATGAAAAATCTAAAGTTTGTATTTTGTCATTGTTAAGTATTTTTTTGTTTATTTTAAAGGAGAGTAAAATTATAATTTTATTAAAGTAAGTAATTAATAATTTTTTTAATATTTTTTATAAATATGGCAAGGCTCTTATTCATGTTTTTTTGTTGATAGCAAATACACTTACAATTTACATTTTATATGGGGTATAGTGTTAGTTGTTAGAAGTACATGATTTAAAAACCTCACTTATTAGTTCCCTTCAAAATAATCATAGTTAGAGAAATATTAATTAAATGATTGTATTTTAACCAAGACCTTAAAATTAGGAATATTTTTTTTGTATCTGAAAATACTAGAATTTAGGTTTTAAAAACTAAGGTATACAAATATATATAGTTAAAATACATTTTTAAATGTTTACTAATAAAACTGTGAAAAATTAGATATTTGATTTATCGTTTCAAATGTTGAAAAATTGCCAAAGGATTAATATTAGCTGATTCTTAATGTTTGCAAAAAGTTTGAAGTGGGCAAACAATAATCAATTTAATTTAGTACTGAATGCCTGATGATTAGTATCTTTCATCAAATTGTTGTTTACCAAAATTAGTTTTTGCAGCAGAAAATTAAAGCCTTGCATAAAACACCTTTATTAATTCAATTTGTTGTTTTATTTATTATGTATATTAAACGTTGTTTACAAGGTTTGTGTACCCTCACAAATTATTTATTTTTCCTGAATAATTACTTATATCTTAATGAACAGAGTTATAGGATAAATATGAGAATTTTATTAATTTGCCTTAAACAACAATTATTGTATTTATTAAACAACACTAATTTCAGTTTTTATATGATGTCTTTTTTAATTAGCTCTCAGAAATTGTACGCGGATTTAAATCAACTCACCGTCTTTTGTTAACTGGCACACCTTTGCAAAATAATTTGCACGAACTTTGGTCGTTGCTTAATTTTCTCTTGCCCGACGTTTTCGATTCTAGTGAGGTAAAAAAAATAAATTTTATTATTCAATTTATTAAATGTATAGAGTTAATGGTAAATATATAAGACTAAAACGTTGATTAATTAATTTAAGATATGTCTTTTAATTTACTTATTAACTAGCCATGTTTAATTTGGCGCGTAATATTTTAAAAAATATTTTAAATTCACCCAATTTTTTATTACATTTTATGCTTATAGGATTTTGATTCGTGGTTTGACACTACATCATGCTTTGGCGATTCTGCTCTTGTTGAACGATTACATGCCGTAATTATTATTGTGTTTGCTAAATAATTAGAAAATATTATTGTCATTAATAACTTTATAATCAATATATATTTATATTTTAAAAAGTTCCAATAACAAATTTATTTGCAGAAATTACATTTTTTTTTTACAATTTTTTTTTATTTTGCTTATGGGGAAGAAATATAATAAAATATATTTATATTTTAATACTGATTAGAGCTAAATTTATTAAATAACAATTTCAGATATTTCCTGCGTATTAATTTTCTTATTATATTTATTATTATCATAGGTACTTAAACCTTTCTTATTACGTCGTTTAAAGTCTGAAGTAGAAAAACGACTTCCACCTAAAAAGGAAATGAAGATATTTATTGGGCTTAGCAAAATGCAAAGAGAATGGTATGCCCTGTTTTAAAATGTTAATTGTGTTTTTTCGTTTTTTACATTTTTGCTTTACTATTTTTGAGTTTCTTACTTAGTATAACCTAAGTCTACGTATGTACTAAGAAAATTTTGAGAAAATATTCCTTATGTCTTCTCATATATATATGTTTTCCGAAATTATTTAATGCTTCGGTTATTTTTTAAGGCATAAGACTATTTTTACAGATTTTACGACCTCCAAAATACCTTAAACTCATATTAAATTATTTATAACTTATATTTTGCATCTCATAATGAGAACTTAAATTTTTAATTATATTTCTTACCTCAACATTTAGGTTATACAGAATATTTGGCACCTACCCCAACCTAAATTAGACAATATTAATTTTAAATAATTTAAATTAAAGTTTAAATTTAGCATTTAGCTTTTGTAAATTTTTAATTTTTAACATTTTTTAAAAATTCTCAATTTTTATAGCCTAATTACAAAGTTTGATTAAAAAAACGGATTTAAAAATTCAGATGGCAGGTATGGTTTTAAAGTTAGCTCATAACTTTAAAAAATTTGACCTGTGTAATGAATTAGATTTAAACTCGCGATTTGAAGAATATTATAGAGGGTAGGCTACAGACGTTAAATTTTATCATTAAATTTAAAACTAATATTCTTCGTAACTTAAAAATATATATTAGATTCATAAAATATTAATGTTGGCTGGGGTGTTTGTTATTGTTTATAGCTTTGTCTCTCAACCTTCCTTTTATATAAACTACTAACTCGCATTAAATTTTCAAGTTTATTTAATATTTCCATACAGGTACACAAAGATATTAATGAAAGACATTGATATAGTGAATGGGGCCGGGAAATCAGATAAAATGAGACTGCTTAACATACTGATGCAGTTACGTAAATGTGCTAATCATCCATACCTCTTTGATGGTGCCGAACCAGGTGATTTAATTTATTTATTATATAGAGTAGCGAAGCGTGTATTTTTATACATGGATCTTGTGCAAAAAAGGATTGCCTTATAAATTTATTTAAAAAATGTTCGGAATTAAATTTTTATTGTTTATGAGATATGAGTATATAATATACCTTATTTATTAACAAATGATTATACAAAGTTTAATGTAGCCTTGTTTGCCGCAATATTTATACATTGCCAGATAAATGTGAAATATAAATTTTGTGTTCTTTTTAATTTGAACGTTTAATGGTTGCTAATAGGCCCTCCTTATACGACTGACGATCATTTAGTATTCAACAGCGGAAAATTGGTTGTGCTTGACAAACTTTTGCCTAAACTTAAAGCGGAAGGTTTTGTTTTTTACTTATATTACACAGGTCCCTAAAAATACAAGAAAAAACCTAAGTAAACTAAAGTCTTCTGCCTTACCTCTAATTTTTGTTAATTTAGTCTCTATTGACTTAAGAAATTTAAGAATTTTTAAAAAATGGCATAATAAGAAAAAGTAACGTTTTTTGTAAATTAAAAAATTTAGTTGTAACTGTAATTTTGTGTATATCATGCTCACGTATGTATTTGGGTTATATTAATGTTTTGCATTGAACTTTTAAAAACGATTTTTTACCAAGTAAATAAAAAAGTTCATTTAGTAAAATTTGATTAAAAAACTCATGTATATAAAATTAAGATTACAGTTTCATGCTAACTTTATATATGTCTAAAAAAATTATCAAACATATAGCAATAACCATTACGTGTTGTTATTTTATATTATCACTCATTATTTGTCAGGTTCCCGCGTCCTCATATTTAGCCAAATGACCCGCATGCTGGACATACTTGAAGATTACTGCCATTGGCGTGGCTATCAATACTGTCGCCTGGACGGGAGCACTGCCCATGATGATAGATCGGTTTATAGAATTACTTTATCGTCCAAACAAACTTTCGCAGAATATTTTTTGGACTGAATCTACGTTGGGTTCCGCCATATAATAATGGTTGGATTTTTCGGAAAAATATTGTCGTATGGTTAATACATAACTCTAAATATGACAGTGTTTTTCTGGAATTTTAACTGGAACCTGTTGGCGTAACTCGCATTTAAACGTTGCACTAAGTCCTTTCTAAAAAATATAGCGGAATTTTCGTTTGGGACATCATAAATTATTATCATTTTTGTTTGTATTTTTATTTTATCATAACTTTTAATTTTACTTTTAACATTTCTCAAAATTTTGGTCAAAATAATTACCAGGCTTATAATGGTTTTTTGAATTAATTTACCTTTTAATCTAATACAAACATATTAAAGACTTTGTTTTTTTAACAGAATTCGATAGCAGAATTTAATAAACCGGACAGCTCTAAGTTCTTATTTATGTTGAGCACACGTGCCGGAGGTCTCGGAATTAATCTTGCCACCGCAAATGTCGTTATTATTTTCGATTCAGATTGGAATCCTCAAGTTGATCTGCAAGCTATGGTACCTTTAATGTGTTTATTTTAATAGTTTTTATAAAGTTTGCTCTTAGAGCTTATTGTTTAAATATGCATTGTTCATTGTCAGGCAAATAGCCTGTTTAAATGACTCATTAAACACACATACCTCTGTTAAGTAATAAAAAGCATTTAATAAGGTTTTCGGATTCCATTGTTCCTTTTTTGTTCACTAAAGAAATTTGACTAAGTTGAATTGTAGGAGTTATCACATATCTCAAATATTCTCGAAAGTTTAAATATAACCTAAATCTTTACCCTTTTTGTCGCCTGGGGTGGTGCGGCCATTTATAAGTTAATACTGCAGCTTCATTGCTTGCATCCTAAAATGTTTATACTAAATATAATAAAGACCGCTTAAAACTTACCCCAAAAAAATGCCAGCATTAAAAACCAACCACTAAAATAAAAAAAAATTTTATGACAGAACAATGAAAAATTTGGAATTATTGCTTTTATGCAAGCTAATAAAATATATACTAGAAAGATCGAAATATTTGTCAAAAAAAAATTTAAATAATTAGATTTTTATGAAAAAGTTTAATAAATATACAATAAAAATCCTTTTATCAATTTGAAAATTAAAATGGGAATAAAAAAACAAAACTTTTTTAGTGTATAATACTATTTTCTACAACCGTGCTATTTAGTAGCATTGTGTAATGTACAAATCTCTACTTAGTCAACATTGGATTTATTATTTTTTGCCGATTTTTTTGGCAAAAAAAATCGGCAAAAAATAATAAATACCTGACAATATGACTCGGAAAAATTAAAGAAAAGTGGTTTTAATTTTTGATTAATGTTAACAGGGGTAATAAGTGAAGTTTACCCCATATATAAATTTAAAATATATTTCTGCTTTACATGTACGACAATTGAGTGTCGAAAATGGACCAAATTTTATTTAATGTTTTGTTATATATCTCAAAGTTTTTATGCCTAAAAGTTATTTTTTAATAAAAAAATTCCTTTAAACGTATGCGTTCGCATCCTTATTTTTGCGTTTAATTATATGATAATATATTGAATCATGTTACGATAAATAATAAATAGTTTAGATGTTTTCTAAGTAGTTGGTAACCAAAAGTTTATTACGATTTACATTTTATTTTGTTAATAATCGGATTTTTTGTATTGATTAGGATCGAGCTCACAGAATAGGGCAAACTAAACAAGTCACCGTTTTTAGGTTCGTCCTTGAAAATACGGTAGAAGAAAGGATAGTTGAGAGGGCTGAAATGAAACTTCGACTGGATAACATTGTTATACAACAAGGTTTGTTGTCTTTAATATAATTTAAATTATTCAAGTTTATATTTATTATACGGGTTTTTTAAGCTATTTATTAAACTATATTTCCATCGAAAAATTGATAATCTCGATGTATTTGCGAGAATTTTTTACCAACAAAATATAAGTTTTTTTTATTTAATAAGTCGTTAATTAAACAGCTTTTTGGCCAAATGACTAAATTTTTTTACACATTTAATTAGCTACATTTTATTTTTTATATTCTTTATTATTTTATATTAGCAATGTCGAATTCCACTCAACCCTACTATTTAATTATGAACAATTACTTATTGTTTTACAAATAAACAATTTTATTTTTTCCTCAATAAAGGTCGACTTACCGAACAAAAAAATGCACTGAATAAAGACGAAATGCTAAACATGATTCGGCACGGAGCTAGTCACATTTTTGCATCTAAGGAGGGCGAATTGACGGAAGAAGACATAGATTTTATATTAGCGCGCGGTGAGAAAAAAGTATGTTTAATATTATTTTTTTTACCTATATTACTTACATGTTTCTATTTGTATTTTAATGACTTTAATTATTTTTCTGTTTATTCACTTGTTCTTAAACTTCATGTGTATGGGCACGTGCAAAGTGAGTTTATATTTTAATGAAATTTTAAAATTTTTAAAGATTTTGTAATAAAACGCAAATTTTTAAAAAGTTGCCAAACTTAATGCACATAAAATGATTTCTGAAATAAAAAATTTTTAAAAAAAATTTGAAAAAAATAAAATTTCTAAAATTTTCATATTTAAATTTTACGAAAATAAAAACTCTCTTTGCACGTGCCGTGCCCTAAGTTAAAATTCATTTATAATCAAAAAGGATAATTTTGTAGCAAAAAATTTCATTTTAAATTGAAATGATATAATAAAGAATATTTAATATAAAAATTTTTAAATTTAGACGGAAGAAATAAACGCTAAGCTGGCCACTTTAGGTGAAAGTACACTCCGCAATTTTGCCCTTGACGCGCCCGCCCCTGGCCCCGGGGCTGAAGGCGGCGGTGATTCGGTCTATCAATTTGAAGGGCAGGATTATAGGGAGAAACATAAGATTGTTGGTCCTGGTAATTATATATTTACTTACATATAGAGGTCGACAAAATTAAATAAAAGTATCCGTAAATAATTTACAAGAATAATATATTACCATCCGTATTTTCAATCCTATTTATTTTTTAAAAAATTCAGATTAGCCGTTTTTGATCATTTAAGTAATTAATGTGCCACTTTGAGTTTTTAAGACAAATATTATTTAAACAAAACTATATTTATATCCATTGAAACTTTACCTTTTTTATTAATATCCCTAGTCTAGACTGGAAAAAATAGAAAAGTTTTTGAGAAAATCCCTGTATATGGGCTTGTTAAAGTATTGACTCTTTTTTTGCTTGAAGAAAAGGAGTATATTCAAAAAAAGCCTTTTTTTAAAAAAAACATGTGAAGCTTAAAAAAGCTCACCAGGTATATTTACCATAATATCTAAGAGAAAAAATTGCGTGAAACTGTAAGTCAGCTAATTAAGATATACCACCAAATGAGCAGTTTAATGACAAAAAAATTAGTTTGGGAGAAAAATTGGCTGGCGAAAAAATAATTGAAATAATACCAGGCCTATTAGTTAAATATTTCGTGCTTAGTTAGTTGAAGTCAGGTAATCTAATTTATTTTGGTTAAAATAATTTCCATTATTTTTAAAATTTAGCCTGAAAGATTCAAATAACTTATTTATAAAATCATACTAATTTTTAAGTCTTGAGGATGCAAAAAATGTCATTTCTGAGTTTACTAATTCTAAATGTTTATGAGAGGGTGGGAAAAATTTAAATGAAAAACAAAAAAGTATGAAAGATAGTACTCAAATAGGATGAATTAAATAGTAAATTTTATCAATATATTTATAAATCTGTATTGAAGGAAGAATAAAAAAGTTTCAATTATTTAATTGTTTTTAAATAAATTTACCAATTTAATTAAAAATATTTTATTAAAGATTTTGAAAATTATCCATTTAAAAAAAATCACATTTTTTGTTCTAGCATTAATTTTGTTTTGTAAATTTATAAGATGTTTGTTTGATCATATTTAATATGATTTTCCCCAAATCTGTCGACTTGTTATATATTATTGCTATACCATTGATATTATTCTTTTCTATTGGTTTTTTTTATTTATATATTTTTTCTCGTTTTATAATTCTATTTATTATTTATATTTATATTATTTTTTATTATTGGGTTAGGTGGCTTAGGTTGGATCGAGCCACCCAAGAGAGAAAGGAAGGCTAATTATGCCGTAGATGCCTATTTTAGGGAGGCATTGAGGCAAGGAGAGCCTAAGGCACAAAAGGTAGTTTGTTTTTCTAATATAAAAATTATTTATATACTTTTTTGTGGTCATTAATATCAAGCATTAATTGCCACTATATTATTTTAAACTTAATATGCTTGTCATAAATAATATTTTTGGAGAGTTTTAGTAATAAAACTTTAGATGGATGTAATAGCCGATTAGATATCAGTCTATACATGATTATTTTTTTTTGCAAATAGACCGACAGTTAATGCATGCATTTTTAAATTGAAGGCCTTTGTTGTTTTGATACGAATTTTTTTTTGACATTTGGTATTGGGTTTTTCCAATAAAACACATTCTTGCTACTTTTAAATGTTCAAGCTGAATATTTCACTTCTAAATCAAAGAATTTTTTAGGAAATTCATAGATCTATGTCCTTTAAAAATGTTATCACCTAAGCTAAATGTTATCACCTAAGCTAAATGTTATTAACCTAATCACTACCCTTATACCTTATTTAACTTTCCTAGGCTCCCAGACCACCTAAACAACCAAATATTCAAGATTTTCAATTCTTTCCTGCCCGCCTTTTTGAATTACTTGATAAGGAAATTTACAGCTACAGGAAATCTATCGGCTACCGAGTTCCTAAGGATGCATCTACCTTATTGCTTTCAAGTTCAGCTGCCAGTACTGGAATAACTGGTTTAGATATAGATTTTTAGTTTGAATTTTTACTAGGACTTAATTTTTTTATAATTAGCTAAATTGTTTTATAATTTTTTTTATGTTCTACAATATATAGTTTCTGTACCTACTTAAAATATTGTTTTTATTCACGACTACCACCATTTTTTCACATACTCTTAAATTCTTATTTAATTTTATAGGTTTTTTGATAAAAAATATTAGGTAATCCCAACAGTCTGACTCCAGCTGCTCTTGAAAGGCTGCGGGCTGCCGAACAAAATAAAGTTGATACGGCAGAGCCTCTCACAGAGGATGAAATAGCCGAGAAGGATAAATTGCTAGCAACTAAAGTATAGTTAATAAAATATTTCCCCCTTTTTTATTTAGAGTTAAAAGTTTTTTAATCTCAAAATTTGATTGCTTTTCTTTATGTTGATATTGCTATTCGAAATATTTTGTTAATTTTTTTACAACCTTTGAGGCTTGATATATGCAAAGTCTTAATTAAAAAAACATTAATTAATCACTACTTTATTTATAAATATAATTTTATAATTCAAAAACGGAATTCATTTATAGGGTTTTACTAATTGGAATAAACGTGATTTCAATCAATTCATTAAAGCCAACGAAAAATGGGGCCGGGACGATCTTGAAAACATATCACATGATGTTGAAGGTTCGACAAACATATTTATGTTTTTTTAAACGCAGGAAAAGTTTTAAATTGAATATAATGTATATTATTTTCGTTTGATATAAATGCGTTTAATTTTTATAACCACTGCGCCTTACGGCTGGGAGGGGCAATTAAATACAAAAATGTTTGTACTAGCTTGAACAAACTTTTAAAATTTTTCGCTTTTTATAAATCTTAATGATTTTTATTTTTAGGTAAAACGCCCGAAGAAGTTATGAAATACGCGGCAGTTTTTTGGGATCGGTGTAACGAACTTCAAGATATTGATAAGATAATGGCGCAAATTGAAAAAGGAGAAGCTCGTATACAACGGAGAATCTCAATCAAAAAAGCTTTGGATACTAAGGTTTTATTACAAGTTTTTATATCTTTAGTTTTGCCTGATAGCGTTTTGTTGATTTTTTTGTAAGCAGTTCAAAATACTATGCTGAGAGAGAGGTTAGGTTGGAAGAAATTGTGCTATATAAATTGTATTCTTACGCAATTATAGATGTCGCGTTACAAAGCGCCATTCCATCAACTCCGGATCTGTTACGGCACCAACAAGGGCAAAAATTACACCGAAGAGGAGGACCGGTTTTTAGTGTGCATGCTCCACAAGCTTGGCTTTGACCGCGAAAACGTCTACGACGAACTTCGGACCTGTGTTCGGAACGCGCCTCAGTTTCGATTTGATTGGTTCTTAAAGTCCCGGACTTCTTTGGTGAGTAACCAAAACCACATTATTTATTAAAACCGTCTAACCTGTTATACTAGCTAGATGTGCGAGATCGTGATCTGTGAAATATTCATGGCTGTTGACTTGATTTTTGTGCCATTATGTTTAGATTTGACCATTTCCCCAACCCGTTTAGGGGTTTTACTATTGCGATCGGGTTAGTTTTTGAGTTTGCTCCTACTAGTTTTCGGCCTACGATCTCACTTTAGGCATTTGGGGCCTACTGCACGTATAGGCCACATATTAGCTATTAAATAGTTGTATATTTGTCCTCTTTTCCGGGGAAATGCACGGAGTTGAACACCGAACCGGCAATGATGTTCTTGATGAGCTAATTGAGCCGATTACAATTATATCAATATATTTATTTAATAAGTGAATTATAAAGATTATAAACAAGCTATTTGTTTTATAAGTTTTAATAACACAGCTCAACTTTCTTAGATGTATCAACTTATACTTAACAAACTCGAGATACAAGGCAAATGTTTTTAAGTTTAGTCTCAAATTGTTTTTTTCGGCATTTATTCTATAATTTTTATTTATATTTTTTACCAAGTTTATATATAAGTATTATTGCTTAATAGTTAAATAAGTCTAAATAAATTTACACAGGAGCTACAAAGGCGCTGCAATACTCTTATTACGCTTATTGAACGCGAAAATATGGAATTGGAAGAAAGAGAGATATCTGATCGTAAAAAACGTGGTCCCAAACCATCGCTTGCTACACCTACGCAGGGCGCACTTCAAAAAGTATTTGGATTGCCTTTTTATTCAACAAAAATTTTGAGCGTTTTATTTAAAATATCCTTATTTTCAAATTTTTGGGAGGTTCAGTAATGTAATTTCCTATCTTCATCTCAAATTACACAGGTCCATAAATTTCAGTTAATGGTTGTTGTTAGTTATAAATTTGTTAGAAAATAATTTACATGTTCTCAAATAGTTTTTATAAATCATATTAATTTCTTAGACCTTTGTTTTCTTGCCTAAAACCCGATCAATTATTTAAAATAAACATAAAGAGTATCATCAGGTATAGTTTTGTTTTGTGACACTTCTATCGATGAGTTTTATAGATTGTAAATATTTAACTTTGTTAAAACGGTGTTTGTTAATCCATATTTATTGTTATTCAAAAATAATCAATTTTCTAGAACGTTGCTAAACGCAAACTTGAAACACCCAATTCAAGCCCAACGCATAAAGGTGTTCCTCAAGCTTTAACAAATGGAGGAAGTATCAAAAAGAAAAAATAAATTGGTAGGTATTATATAAACCCATATAATTCGTGTAATTGTAATTTCACACCCGTTTTTTATATGTCATATATAAAATTATAGTATCATGTTTTCAAAATATCACACTAATTTTAAATGGATTTTATTTTATTGTTTTAACAAACAAGTTAAATAAAATTTAAATGATTTAAAATTACAAAAGAAGTTTAAAGTTTGGGCTTTATAGTAGAAAATAATTTTATATATATTTTCAAATATTTACCAGAATTTACAGATGATTACACCCTTAAATTGTTGAGTTTCATTCTTTCTCTACTTGTTTTAGTTTTTTTACTTTAAAATCATATATTGAATTGTGATGTTTTTATTATATATTAATTTGGTAATGCGTATTATAAAATAAATTTCTTGCCATATAGTTTTGCCATACAATAATTAACTTATAATTTTTTAATTAAATTTTAATTTTTCTCTCTAAATATGCAAGATTGAAATTTTAATTAATTAAAAAACTTTCTACATTATAATGACAAATTTTTAAAAAGTTAAGAATTGTCGAATCAAGAGTACTTTATTACCCTTTTTCTATAAATTGGTATTAAGCTTGCGATGAACATTGATTCGAAAAGACTCTAATTACAAAATATTTGTTGAAACACAAAAGTGGACAATTAAATACTCCATCGATTTTATTAAACTAACTATTTTAGGTTTATATGGTGGTAATTTATCAAAAAATTTAATTGCTACCTTAATTTTATCTAAAAGTAAGTATCTATATTGGGTTTATTTACCTTATTAAATTACCGGTGTATTAGGTTTTAAAAACACAAAGTAGTATTGATTTTTTGAGTTTTTATTTAGCGATATAAATATAAAAATTAATTTAATAATTACATTAGTGTTAAAATATATTTATTGATTATTCGATAGAAAATTAAAAAACTTATAAAAATTTGCCCAGGAAATTTGCATCTTTTTAAAACGCACACGTATACGACATACTTTGTCAACATCTTTTTTCATATTTGGCCATTATATTTCACGAGCCTCGTGAGGCACTTGTCGCGTCCTTGATAACCGGCATACTAATCTTTTTTAATAGACTTACTGAGATAACAATGCGATGACTATTTCGCCTTCCAAATGTAATTATGTCATTGATTTGTTAAAAGTGTTTGTTGGTCTCCGTGCGTTATTTTGCCCGTAGATATATTTTAAGTGTAGAGTACTTATTTCCTCGTACTGTTTCGTTAGCGTTCCCTATAACTTGTATCGAGACACAACCTTTGTCAGTCGTTGAAGATTATTTGTTCCATGGTAGCATAAGCGTAATAACCCATTTGTAAGTTATGTTTTTTACCAGAAATGCTAATTTGAGGTTAATATTACCCAAGAAAAATTGCAAACGAAGTAATCGTGGATACGTAAATAAAACGCGATTATTTTTTAAGTGTGGACTTCATACATTTAATCTTTGACTTGTCAATTCCCTACACCTCTCCAAGCCGAATCGAATGGCCTGACTTTTTTTTATCGTGAAGTGCCTGGTCCCCGAATCCCTAAATATGCGTCAAAAGAATAGGCCTGTTGATGTCGAAATTTAAAATATTGTTTAATTCTTTTATTGGCTTGTTACATTTTCCAACATTAAAATTCACTCCTACCTCTATTATTTACCATCTTGTTTATTTTAGAGTTAAAATAATCTTTGTTTAATAGAACTTCATAATAAAGCTTCTTGCAGCACAAGTGTCCATATCCAAAACTTGATTTATCTAATTATTTCACGACATTATCGCTTTTTATTCCTTTAATAAAGATAATGAATTTGATGATATGTGCTTACAAACCCATAGGATATATCTGAAACATCCAAATTCTACTCAAAGCTTGTTATAATAACACAGGTCAGCAAATATTAATGCCAGAAATTAAGTTTCTGAAAACGTAAAAGCACACATCCCCATGATGGTCTTATCTCATATATCTTTTCCGTTTTTCGTAGTTTCTTCCGCCTTTAATTCCTCCGTCCATTGGCCTTTTACGACCAAATTGACAGAGTTTGCGACCTCCAGAATACCCTAAAAAGGGTGGGTCTGAAAAGCAAAATCCTAAAATGCAAAATCCCAAAAAGCAAAATCCTAAAACGCAAAAACCGGAAGTAATTAATCATTTTTAAAAAAAAAATGGGCGGAGATTTTAATGTTTACATTATTATGGAATTTGTCGGTATTTTGATTGTTTCTTTGATCTTTAAGTAATTTTTAAGGGATTTTGCTTTTTAGGATTTTGCGTTTTTCGGCCGAATTCAGTAATTTTTCAGACAAAATTTTTTTTTTCTGATTTTGATTTTAATTGATTTATATGGTGTCCCTATGGTGTTTTAAGGTAAAATTTTGCCGCTTTTCGGGGATTTTGCGTTTTTTGGCCGAATTCAGTAATTTTTCAGACAAAATTTTTTTTTTCTGATTTTGATTTTAATTGATTTATATGGTGTCCCTATGATGTTTTAAGGTAAAATTTTGCCGCTTTTCGGGGATTTTGCGTTTTTTGGCCGAATTCAGTAATTTTTCAGACAAAATTTTTTTTTTCTGATTTTGATTTTAATTGATTTATATGGTGTCCCTATGATGTTTTAAGGTAAAATTTCGCCGCTTTTCGGGGATTTTGCGTTTTTTTGCCGAATTCAGTAATTTTTCAGACAAAATTTTTTTTTTCTGATTTTGATTTTAATTGATTTATATGGTGTCCCTATGATGTTTTAAGGTAAAATTTCGCCGCTTTTCGGGGATTTTGCGTTTTTTGGCCGAATTCAGTAATTTTTCAGACAAAATTTTTTTTTCTGATTTTGATTTTAATTGATTTATATGGTGTCCCTATGATGTTTTAAGGTAAAATTTCGCCGCTTTTCGGGGATTTTGCGTTTTTTGGCCGAATTCAGTAATTTTTCAGACAAAAATTTTTTTTCTAATTTTGATTTTAATTGATTTATATGGTGTCCCTATGATGTTTTAAGGTAAAATTTCGCCGCTTTTCGGGGATTTTGCGTTTTTTGGCCGAATTCAGTAATTTTTCAGACAAAATTTTTTTTCAGATTTTGATTTTAATTGATTTATATGGTGTCCCTATGATGTTTTAAGGTAAAATTTCGCCGCTTTTCGGGGATTTTGCGTTTTTTGGCCGAATTCAGTAATTTTTCAGACAAATTTTTTTTTTTCTGATTTTGATTTTAATTGATTTATATGGTGTCCCTATGATGTTTTAAGGTAAAATTTCGCCGCTTTTCGGGGATTTTGCGTTTTTTGGCCGAATTCAGTAATTTTTCAGACAAAATTTTTTTTTTCTGATTTTGATTTTAATTGATTTATATGGTGTCCCTATGATGTTTTAAGGTAAAATTTTGCCGCTTTTCGGGGATTTTGCGTTTTTTGGCCGAATTCAGTAATTTTTCAGACAAAATTTTTTTTTCTGATTTTGATTTTAATTGATTTATATGGTGTCCCTATGATGTTTTAAGGTAAAATTTCGCCGCTTTTCGGGGATTTTGCGTTTTTTTGCCGAATTCAGTAATTTTTCAGACAAAATTTTTTTTTTCTGATTTTGATTTTAATTGATTTATATGGTGTCCCTATGATGTTTTAAGGTAAAATTTCGCCGCTTTTCGGGGATTTTGCGTTTTTTGGCCGAATTCAGTAATTTTTCAGACAAAATTTTTTTTTCTGATTTTGATTTTAATTGATTTATATGGTGTCCCTAGGATGTTTTAAGCTAAAATTTCGCCGCTTTTCGGGGATTTTGCGTTTTTTGGCCGAATTCAGTAATTTTTCAGACAAAAATTTTTTTTTCTAATTTTGATTTTAATTGATTTATATGGTGTCCCTATGATGTTTTAAGGTAAAATTTCGCCGCTTTTCGGGGATTTTGCGTTTTTTGGCCGAATTCAGTAATTTTTCAGACAAAATTTTTTTTCAGATTTTGATTTTAATTGATTTATATGGTGTCCCTATGATGTTTTAAGGTAAAATTTCGCCGCTTTTCGGGGATTTTGCTTTTTTTGGCCGAATTCAGTAATTTTTCAGACAAAATTTTTTTTTCTGATTTTGATTTTAATTGATTTATATGGTGTCCCTATGATGTTTTAAGGTAAAATTTCGCCGCTTTTCGGGGATTTTGCGTTTTTTGGCCGAATTCAGTAATTTTTCAGACAAAATTTTTTTTTTCTGATTTTGATTTTAATTGATTTATATGGTGTCCCTATGATGTTTTAAGGTAAAATTTCGCCGCTTTTCGGGGATTTTGCGTTTTTTGGCCGAATTCAGTAATTTTTCAGACAAAATTTTTTTTTCAGATTTTGATTTTAATTGATTTATATGGTGTCCCTATGATGTTTTAAGGTAAAATTTCGCCGCTTTTCGGGGATTTTGCGTTTTTTGGCCGAATTCAGTAATTTTTCAGACAAAATTTTTTTTCTGATTTTGATTTTAATTGATTTATATGGTGTCCCTATGATGTTTTAAGGTAAAATTTCGCCGCTTTTCGGGGATTTTGCGTTTTTTGGCCGAATTCAGTAATTTTTCAGACAAATTTTTTTTTCTGATTTTGATTTTAATTGATTTATATGGTGTCCCTATGATGTTTTAAGGTAAAATTTCGCCGCTTTTCGGGGATTTTGCGTTTTTTGGCCGAATTCAGTAATTTTTCAGACAAAATTTTTTTTTTCTGATTTTGATTTTAATTGATTTATATGGTGTCCCTATAATGTTTTAAGGTAAAATTTTGCCGCTTTTTCGGGGATTTTGCGTTTTTTGGCCGAATTCAGTAATTTTTCAGACAAAATTTTTTTTTCTGATTTTGATTTTAATTGATTTATATGGTGTCCCTATGATGTTTTAAGGTAAAATTTCGCCGCTTTTCGGGGGATTTTGCGTTTTTTTGCCGAATTCAGTAATTTTTCAGACAAAATTTTTTTTTCTGATTTTGATTTTAATTGATTTATATGGTGTCCCTATGATGTTTTAAGGTAAAATTTCGCCGCTTTTCGGGGATTTTGCGTTTTTTGGCCGAATTCAGTAATTTTTCAGACAAAATTTTTTTTTTCTGATTTTGATTTTAATTGATTTATATGGTGTCCCTATGATGTTTTTAGGTAAAATTTCGCCGCTTTTCGGGGATTTTGCGTTTTTTGGCCGAATTCAGTAATTTTTCAGACAAAATTTTTTTTTCTAATTTTGATTTTAATTGATTTATATGGTGTCCCTATGATGTTTTAAGGTAAAATTTCGCCGCTTTTCGGGGATTTTGCGTTTTTTGGCCGAATTCAGTAATTTTTCAGACAAAATTTTTTTTTTCAGATTTTGATTTTAATTGATTTATATGGTGTCCCTATGATGTTTTAAGGTAAAATTTCGCCGCTTTTCGGGGATTTTGCGTTTTTTGGCCGAATTCAGTAATTTTTCAGACAAAATTTTTTTTTCTGATTTTGATTTTAATTGATTTATATGGTGTCCCTATGATGTTTTAAGGTAAAATTTCGCCGCTTTTCGGGGATTTTGCGTTTTTTGGCCGAATTCAGTAATTTTTCAGACAAAATTTTTTTTTTCTGATTTTGATTTTAATTGATTTATATGGTGTCCCTATGATGTTTTAAGGTAAAATTTCGCCGCTTTTCGGGGATTTTGCGTTTTTTGGCCGAATTCAGTAATTTTTCAGACAAAATTTTTTTTCAGATTTTGATTTTAATTGATTTATATGGTGTCCCTATGATGTTTTAAGGTAAAATTTCGCCGCTTTTCGGGGATTTTGCGTTTTTTGGCCGAATTCAGTAATTTTTCAGACAAAATTTTTTTTTCTGATTTTGATTTTAATTGTTTTATATGGTGTCCCTATGATGTTTTAAGGTAAAATTTCGCCGCTTTTCGGGAATTTTGCGTTTTTTGGCCGAATTCAGAAATTTTTCAGACAAAATTTTTTTTTTCTGATTTTGAATTTAATTGATTTATATGGTGATGAAGTTTTAAGGTAAAATTTTGCCGCTTTTCGATGATTTTGCGTTTTTTGGCCAGTAATTTGACAATTTTTTTTAGTTGATTTTATATATATGATCACCGCTTTCCAGAGATTTTGCGTTTACAATACGTTTACAATAAAAACAAAATTATAGGGATTGGTTTAAATTTGTAAATATAAATAAATTTCACAACACCCTAATTAATCAAGTATGAAGGCGTGAAAAGGATTAGAAATAGAGAGTGAGGGTAAATTCATAATTTAATTTCTGTGGTTTGGGAGCGGCTCTTAGGTCTGCCCGCCCCTCGGTTGCTTTCAACCTACTATAAATATAAGGTATAAAGTATTATATTCACCTTTAAAGTAATTTTGTTTCATCCTCCGTTATTTAATGTCCGAATATAAGCATGCGAAATAAATAAACCAAGTAATAAACCAACGTTAAACAATGTTAATATGCAGCCTTAAAAAATAAATTAAAATAAGAATACTAGATGGCGTATTTTTTTAAATAATTTACAATTTATTTTTTTTATATACAAAAATAGATTTTTTCCCATTAAAATCAAATATGTGTTTTATCCTTAATATATTAATATTTAACAGAAGGTTTTGTTGTTCCAAGAACTGCATGTTAATTCCTAAGGTTCAAAAAGCAACATATTGGGTTAAATTAGAGGCTATATATTGCCCAAATATAACTACTTGAGGGGTCCCTCCCTTATTTTTCTAAAGGCCGATTCTTTAGATGAAAATCGGAATTCAAACGCTTGCTTCCTTACTTCTTCCACCCGCTCCAAAACCCCTCGTGCAGTTAAAATTTAAAACTGTTCTAACTACCCCATTTAAAAAAAAATTAGAACCATCTTACGATATTTAATTATACGTATTACTTCTACCATCACGGGTTGCCACAAACTCGCTTCAATCGAACATTTACACCAAGAGACAAAGATATTACCAGTACGAGCCCACAGCCAGATGCTCTCAGACCAATATCTCGCTTCCTGCTTATCCCCTGACCATCCCTGTCACGAGCTCACTCACCACCCTACGCCAGCCAGGCAAATGAAAGGAACACTTCACTCTCTTTGTATCAATCAAATAAAACCTTTCATTAACCAAAACATACCTATCAAAACGCTAATCAAAAACATTCACACTTCGGCAGTTGACAATACCATTGCCACCTATCCAAATAACAAAGTTTTAAACGGTCGACCTCCTTCCGTTTCGCCTTTAGAAACCTCTTTATCCCGAAAAATTCGTTCCCACCTAGCTCAACTTCGCTCAGGTCACTGTCAACTACTGGCAGACTTTAGAGCTCGCATGGACCCTTCTCTTAACAATACCTGCAATGACTGTAAATCATCCGCTGATTGTATTGAACATTGGCTCATCTGCCCAAACCGGGGGCCTCCTATCTCCCCGATAGATCTTTGGCTTAACCCAGCCCTCGCAGCACTCAAACTCACTTCTACATCCAACTTTTTAGGTCCAACGAACAGGGGCTACTAACAACAACAACAACGTATTACTTCTACATTCTGTATTTTATTAATAAATTGGCTAGGGGCTCCTTTATTTGAATCCCTAATTTTCACCACCGACAATATTTATTGACAACCAAACTTTCAAATGTATAATTTTGTCTTCCTCTTGAGAGTTGGCCTCATCCAATCTTGCCTAAAATGTATGTTTTTAGAGTGGGTCGTCAATAATTGCTTTTATTTTGCAGAAAAGGGCTAAATAATTAAACAAAGATTTTCGTTATTGTAAATATTTAACAACTTTTTAACTACCATTCGCATATTTTGCTATGTGATTATGTCACAGTGAAATTTCCAATTATAATAAAACATTTATTGTATCTTATGATATAGTGAAGAAATAATTTATTTATATTGCTTTATAATAAATAAGAATTTTAATGGTACTGAGCCCCGGCGTATGGAGGGGGGGGGGGGCGGGTGCGTGAATTTGGAGCTTAAAAATTGCTATACTTTCAAATAAAAATGTTGACCTCTGCATATTAGTTCCCTTTCTAAACCAATTGTCGTATAAAATCTTAGCGTTGCTATTTTCCTAGAAATTTTTAGGTATAAAGTAAAAAGCAACATATATCCTATGTTCAGGAGGTATAAATTGTGTTTTATTTCATGTGTTCGTGTCGTATTAGATATAGACTACAAAGTAAATGTTATTTTCTGTCATTCCAAAGGCGATCTACTAAATGCCGCCATGTTAATCATTTAAAATCAAAATCTAAAAAAAAGTATTTGAAAATGACAAGCTCGTGGCCGTTGACAAAAAAATGGGACAATGACGAATACTGGGGGTCCAAAGGGGGAAGTTATTATTATTATCCAGGGGCCAAAGGTAGGTATTAATATTGCCTTAATTGGGAAAAAGGTTATTCATTAATCTTCATTAGGGGAATGGGGCATTAGGATAAAGAATAAATACTTGTAGACCTTTTATTTCAAACATTCAATTATTCAAACTTTTATTTTTATTTGGCAACAATTTATTAATTTCATTGCATTCAGACATCGAATTCTTCATAATTACTCTCGGCACTCAGCCAACACAAAACAAATTCCTCTTTTTTTTATAACCAAAAAAACTTCCACTAAAAACTAACTAAGATAATAATTTTTTATTCTCTTCAGCTTCGGGTGCGTTGGGGCACGCGCACGACAGAAAAATATCTGAATTCGACCAAAAAACGCAAAATCCCCCAAAAGCGGACAAATTAAAACATCAAAGGGACACCATAAAAATCAATTTTAAACAAAATCAGAAAAAAAAAAATTTTGTCTGAAAAATTACTGAATTCAGCCAAAAAACGCAAAATCCAAGAAAAGCGGCGAAATTTTACCTTAAAACATCATAGGGACACCATATAAATCAATTGAAATCAAAATCAGAAAAAAAAATTTTGTCTGAAAAATTACTGAATTCGGTAAAACGCAAAATCTCCGAAAAGCGGCGAAATTTTACCTTAAAACATCATAGGGACACCATATAAATCAATTAAAATCAAAATCAGAAAAAAAAAATTTTGTCTGAAAAATTACTGAATTCGGCCAAAAAACGCAAAATCCCCGAAAAGCGGCGAAATTTTACCTTAAATCATCATAGGGACACCATATAAATCAATTAAAATCAAAATCAGTAAAAAAAATTTTGTCTGAAAATTTACTGAATTCGGCCAAAAAACGCAAAATCCCCGAAAAGCGGCGAAATTTTACCTTAAAACATCATAGGGACACCATATAAATCAATTAAAATCAAAATCAGAAAAAAAAAATTTTGTCTGAAAAATTACTGAATTCGGCCAAAAAACGCAAAATCCCCGAAAAGCGGCGAAATTTTACCTTAAAACATCATAGGGACACCATATAAATCAATTAAAATCAAAATCAGAAAAAAAAAATTTTGTCTGAAAAATTACTGAATTCGGCCAAAAAACGCAAAATCCCCGAAAAGCGGCGAAATTTTACTAAAAAACGCAAAATCCCCAAAAAGCGGCGAAATTTTACCTTAAAACATCATAGGGACACCATATAAATCAATTAAAATCAAAATCAGAAAAAAAAAATTTTGTCTGAAAAATTACTGAATTCGGCCATAAAACGCAAAATCCCCGAAAAGCGGCAAAATTTTACCTTAAAACATCATAGGGACACCATATAAATCAATTAAAATCAAAATCAGAAAAAAAAATTTTTGTCTGAAAAATTACTGAATTCGGCCAAAAAACGCAAAATCCCCGAAAAGCGGCGAAATTTTACTAAAAAACGCAAAATCCCCGAAAAGCGGCGAAATTTTACCTTAAAACATCATAGGGACACCATATAAATCAATTAAAATCAAAATCAGAAAAAAAAATTTTTGTCTGAAAAATTACTGAATTCGGCCAAAAAACGCAAAATCCCCGAAAAGCGGCGAAATTTTACCTTAAAACATCATAGGGACACCATATAAATCAATTAAAATCAAAATCAGAAAAAAAAAATTTTGTCTGAAAAATTACTGAATTCGGCCAAAAAACGCAAAATCCCCGAAAAGCGGCGAAATTTTACCTTAAAACATCATAGGGACACCATATAAATCAATTAAAATCAAAATCAGAAAAAAAAAATTTTGTCTGAAAAATTACTGAATTCGGCCAAAAAACGCAAAATCCCCGAAAAGCGGCGAAATTTTACCTTAAAACATCATAGGGACACCATATAAATCAATTAAAATCAAAATCAGAAAAAAAAAAAATTTGTCTGAAAAATTACTGAATTCGGCCAAAAAACGCAAAATCCCCGAAAAGCGGCGAAATTTTACCTTAAAACATCATAGGGACACCATATAAATCAATTAAAATCAAAATTAGAAAAAAAAATTTTTGTCTGAAAAATTACTGAATTCGGCCAAAAAACGCAAAATCCCCGAAAAGCGGCGAAATTTTACCTTAAAACATCATAGGGACACCATATAAATCAATTAAAATCAAAATCAGAAAAAAAAATTTTGTCTGAAAAATTACTGAATTCGGCCAAAAAACGCAAAATCCCCGAAAAGCGGCGAAATTTTACCTTAAAACATCATAGGGACACCATATAAATCAATTAAAATCAAAATCAGAAAAAAAAAATTTTGTCTGAAAAATTACTGAATTCGGCCAAAAAACGCAAAATCCCCGAAAAGCGGCGAAATTTTACCTTAAAACATCATAGGGACACCATATACAATTAAAATCAAAAATCAGAAAAAAAAATTTTGTCTGAAAAATTACTGAATTCGGCCAAAAAACGCAAAATCCCCGAAAAGCGGCGAAATTTTACCTTAAAACATCATAGGGACACCATATAAATCAATAAAAATCAAAATCAGAAAAAAAAAAAATTTTGTCTGAAAAATTACTGAATTCGGCCAAAAAACGCAAAATCCCCCGAAAAGCGGCGAAATTTTACCTTAAAACATCATAGGGACACCATATAAATCAATTAAAATCAAAATCAGAAAAAAAAAAATTTTGTCTGAAAAATTACTGAATTCGGCCAAAAAACGCAAAATCCCCGAAAAGCGGCGAAATTTTACCTTAAAACATCATAGGGACACCATATAAATCAATTAAAATCAAAATCAGAAAAAAAAAATTTTGTCTGAAAAATTACTGAATTCGGCCAAAAAACGCAAAATCCCCGAAAAGCGGCGAAATTTTACTAAAAAACGCAAAATCCCCAAAAAGCGGCGAAATTTTACCTTAAAACATCATAGGGACACCATATAAATCAATTAAAATCAAAATCAGAAAAAAAAAATTTTGTCTGAAAAATTACTGAATTCGGCCATAAAACGCAAAATCCCCGAAAAGCGGCAAAATTTTACCTTAAAACATCATAGGGACACCATATAAATCAATTAAAATCAAAATCAGAAAAAAATTTTTGTCTGAAAAATTACTGAATTCGGCCAAAAAACGCAAAATCCCCGAAAAGCGGCGAAATTTTACTAAAAAACGCAAAATCCCCGAAAAGCGGCGAAATTTTACCTTAAAACATCATAGGGACACCATATAAATCAATTAAAATCAAAATCAGAAAAAAAAATTTTTGTCTGAAAAATTACTGAATTCGGCCAAAAAACGCAAAATCCCCGAAAAGCGGCGAAATTTTACCTTAAAACATCATAGGGACACCATATAAATCAATTAAAATCAAAATCAGAAAAAAAAATTTTGTCTGAAAAATTACTGAATTCGGCCAAAAAACGCAAAATCCCCGAAAAGCGGCGAAATTTTACCTTAAAACATCATAGGGACACCATATAAATCAATTAAAATCAAAATCAGAAAAAAAAAATTTGTCTGAAAAATTACTGAATTCGGCCAAAAAACGCAAAATCCCCGAAAAGCGGCGAAATTTTACCTTAAAACATCATAGGGACACCATATAAATCAATTAAAATCAAAATTAGAAAAAAAAATTTTTGTCTGAAAAATTACTGAATTCGGCCAAAAACGCAAAATCCCCGAAAAGCGGCGAAATTTTACCTTAAAACATCATAGGGACACCATATAAATCAATTAAAATCAAAATCAGAAAAAAAAAATTTTGTCTGAAAAATTACTGAATTCGGCCAAAAAACGCAAAATCCCCGAAAAGCGGCGAAATTTTACCTTAAAACATCATAGGGACACCACACCATATAAATCAATTAAAATCAAAATCAGAAAAAAAAAAAATTTTGTCTGAAAAATTACTGAATTCGGCCAAAAAACGCAAAATCCCCGAAAAGCGGCGAAATTTTACCTTAAAACATCATAGGGACACCATATAAATCAATTAAAATCAAAATCAGAAAAAAAAAATTTTGTCTGAAAAATTACTGAATTCGGCCAAAAAACGCAAAATCCCCGAAAAGCGGCGAAATTTTACCTTAAAACATCATAGGGACACCATATAAATCAATTAAAATCCAAAATCAGAAAAAAAAAATTTTGTCTGAAAAATTACTGAATTCGGCCAAAAAACGCAAAATCCCCGAAAAGCGGCGAAATTTTACCTTAAAACATCATAGGGACACCATATAAATCAATTAAAATCAAAATCAGAAAAAAAAATTTTGTCTGAAAAATTACTGAATTCGGCCAAAAAACGCAAAATCCCCGAAAAGCGGCGAAATTTTACCTTAAAACATCATAGGGACACCATATAAATCAATTAAAATCAAAATCAGAAAAAAAAAATTTTGTCTGAAAAATTACTGAATTCGGCCAAAAAACGCAAAATCCCCGAAAAGCGGCGAAATTTTACCTTAAAACATCATAGGGACACCATATAAATCAATTAAAATCAAAATCAGAAAAAAAAAATTTTGTCTGAAAAATTACTGAATTCGGCCAAAAAACGCAAAATCCCCGAAAAGCGGCGAAATTTTACCTTAAAACATCATAGGGACACCATATAAATCAATTAAAATCAAAATCAGAAAAAAAAATTTTGTCTGAAAAATTACTGAATTCGGCCAAAAAACGCAAAATCCCCGAAAAGCGGCGAAATTTTACCTTAAAACATCATAGGGACACCATATAAATCAATTAAAATCAAAATCAGAAAAAAAAAATTTTGTCTGAAAAATTACTGAATTCGGCCAAAAAACGCAAAATCCCCGAAAAGCGGCGAAATTTTTACCTTAAAACATCATAGGGACACCATATAAATCAATTAAAATCAAAATCAGAAAAAAAAAATTTTGTCTGAAAAATTACTGAATTCGGCCAAAAAACGCAAAATCCCCGAAAAGCGGCGAAATTTTACCTTAAAACATCATAGGGACACCATATAAATCAATTAAAATCAAAATCAGAAAAAAAAAATTTTGTCTGAAAAATTACTGAATTCGGCCAAAAAACGCAAAATCCCCGAAAAGCGGCGAAATTTTACCTTAAAACATCATAGGGACACCATATAAATCAATTAAAATCAAAATCAGAAAAAAAAATTTTGTCTGAAAAATTAATGAATTCGGCCAAAAAACGCAAAATCCCCGAAAAGCGGCGAAATTTTACCTTAAAACATCATAGGGACACCATATAAATCAATTAAAATCAAAATCAGAAAAAAAAAATTTTGTCTGAAAAATTACTGAATTCGGCCAAAAAACGCAAAATCCCCCGAAAAGCGGCGAAATTTTACCTTAAAACATCATAGGGACACCATATAAATCAATTAAAATCAAAATCAGAAAAAAAAATTTTGTCTGAAAAATTACTGAATTCGGCCAAAAAACGCAAAATCCCCGAAAAGCGGCGAAATTTTACCTTAAAACATCATAGGGACACCATATAAATCAATTAAAATCAAAATCAGAAAAAAAAAATTTTGTCTGAAAAATTACTGAATTCGGCCAAAAAACGCAAAATCCCCGAAAAGCGGCGAAATTTTACCTTAAAACATCATAGGGACACCATATAAATCAATTAAAATCAAAATCAGAAAAAAAAATTTTGTCTGAAAAATTACTGAATTCGGCCAAAAAACGCAAAATCCCCGAAAAGCGGCGAAATTTTACCTTAAAACATCATAGGGACACCATATAAATCAATTAAAATCAAAATCAGAAAAAAAAAATTTTGTCTGAAAAATTACTGAATTCGGCCAAAAAACGCAAAATCCCCGAAAAGCGGCGAAATTTTACCTTAAAACATCATAGGGACACCATATAAATCAATTAAAATCAAAATCAGAAAAAAAAAATTTTGTCTGAAAAATTACTGAATTCGGCCAAAAAACGCAAAATCCCCGAAAAGCGGCGAAATTTTACCTTAAAACATCATAGGGACACCATATAAATCAATTAAAATCAAAATCAGAAAAAAAAAATTTTGTCTGAAAAATTACTGAATTCGGCCAAAAAACGCAAAATCCCCGAAAAGCGGCAAAATTTTACCTTAAAACATCATAGGGACACCATATAAATCAATTAAAATCAAAATCAGAAAAAAAAATTTTGTCTGAAAAATTACTGAATTCGGCCAAAAAACGCAAAATCCCCGAAAAGCGGCGAAATTTTACCTTAAAACATCATAGGGACACCATATAAATCAATTAAAATCAAAATCAGAAAAAAAAAATTTTGTCTGAAAAATTACTGAATTCGGCCAAAAAACGCAAAATCCCCGAAAAGCGGCGAAATTTTACCTTAAAACATCATAGGGACACCATATAAATCAATTAAAATCAAAATCAGAAAAAAAAAATTTTGTCTGAAAAATTACTGAATTCGGCCAAAAAACGCAAAATCCCCGAAAAGCGGCGAAATTTTACCTTAAAACATCATAGGGACACCATATAAATCAATTAAAATCAAAATCAGAAAAAAAAATTTTGTCTGAAAAATTACTGAATTCGGCCAAAAAACGCAAAATCCCCGAAAAGCGGCGAAATTTTACCTTAAAACATCATAGGGACACCATATAAATCAATTAAAATCAAAATCAGAAAAAAAAAATTTTGTCTGAAAAATTACTGAATTCGGCCAAAAAACGCAAAATCCCCGAAAAGCGGCGAAATTTTACCTTAAAACATCATAGGGACACCATATAAATCAATTAAAATCAAAATCAGAAAAAAAAAATTTTGTCTGAAAAAATTACTGAATTCGGCCAAAAAACGCAAAATCCCCGAAAAGCGGCGAAATTTTACCTTAAAACATCATAGGGACACCATATAAATCAATTAAAATCAAAATCAGAAAAAAAAATTTTGTCTGAAAAATTACTGAATTCGGCCAAAAAACGCAAAATCCCCGAAAAGCGGCGAAATTTTACCTTAAAACATCATAGGGACACCATATAAATCAATTAAAATCAAAATCAGAAAAAAAAAATTTTGTCTGAAAAATTACTGAATTCGGCCAAAAAACGCAAAATCCCCGAAAAGCGGCGAAATTTTACCTTAAAACATCATAGGGACACCATATAAATCAATTAAAATCAAAATCAGAAAAAAAAATTTTGTCTGAAAAATTACTGAATTCGGCCAAAAAACGCAAAATCCCCGAAAAGCGGCGAAATTTTACCTTAAAACATCATAGGGACACCATATAAATCAATTAAAATCAAAATCAGAAAAAAAAAATTTTGTCTGAAAAATTACTGAATTCGGCCAAAAAACGCAAAATCCCCGAAAAGCGGCGAAATTTTACCTTAAAACACCATAGGGACACCATATAAATCAATTAAAATCAAAATCAGAAAAAAAAAATTTTGTCTGAAAAATTACTGAATTCGGCCAAAAAACGCAAAATCCCCGAAAAGCGGCAAAATTTTACCTTAAAACATCATAGGGACACCATATAAATCAATTAAAATCAAAATCAGAAAAAAAAAATTTTGTCTGAAAAATTACTGAATTCGGCCAAAAAACGCAAAATCCCCGAAAAGCGGCGAAATTTTACCTTAAAACACCATAGGGACACCATATAAATCAATTAAAATCAAAATCAGAAAAAAAAATTTTTTCTGAAAAATTACTGAATTCGGCCAAAAAACGCAAAATCCCCGAAAAGCGGCGAAATTTTACCTTAAAACATCATAGGGACACCATATAAATCAATTAAAATCAAAATCAGAAAAAAAAAATTTTGTCTGAAAAATTACTGAATTCGGCCAAAAAACGCAAAATCCCCGAAAAGCGGCGAAATTTTACCTTAAAACATCATAGGGACACCATATAAATCAATTAAAATCAAAATCAGAAAAAAAAATTTTGTCTGAAAAATTACTGAATTCGGCCAAAAAACGCAAAATCCCCGAAAAGCGGCGAAATTTTACCTTAAAACATCATAGGGACACCATATAAATCAATTAAAATCAAAATCAGAAGAAAAAAATTTTGTCTGAAAAATTACTGAATTCGGCCAAAAAACGCAAAATCCCCGAAAAGCGGCGAAATTTTACCTTAAAACATCATAGGGACACCATATAAATCAATTAAAATCAAAATCAGAAAAAAAAAATTTGTCTGAAAAATTACTGAATTCGGCCAAAAAACGCAAAATCCCCGAAAAGCGGCGAAATTTTACCTTAAAACATCATAGGGACACCATATAAATCAATTAAAATCAAAATCAGAAAAAAAAAATTTTGTCTGAAAAATTACTGAATTCGGCCAAAAAACGCAAAATCCCCGAAAAGCGGCGAAATTTTACCTTAAAACATCATAGGGACACCATATAAATCAATTAAAATCAAAATCAGAAAAAAAAAAATTTTGTCTGAAAAATTACTGAATTCGGCCAAAAAACGCAAAATCCCCGAAAAGCGGCGAAATTTTACCTTAAAACATCATAGGGACACCATATAAATCAATTAAAATCAAAATCAGAAAAAAAAAATTTTGTCTGAAAAATTACTGAATTCGGCCAAAAAACGCAAAATCCCCGAAAAGCGGCAAAATTTTACCTTAAAACATCATAGGGACACCATATAAATCAATTAAAATCAAAATCAGAAAAAAAAATTTTGTCTGAAAAATTACTGAATTCGGCCAAAAAACGCAAAATCCCCGAAAAGCGGCGAAATTTTACCTTAAAACATCATAGGGACACCATATAAATCAATTAAAATCAAAATCAGAAAAAAAAATTTTGTCTGAAAAATTACTGAATTCGGCCAAAAAACGCAAAATCCCCGAAAAGCGGCGAAATTTTACCTTAAAACATCATAGGGACACCATATAAATCAATTAAAATCAAAATCAGAAAAAAAAAATTTTGTCTGAAAAATTACTGAATTCGGCCAAAAAACGCAAAATCCCCGAAAAGCGGCGAAATTTTACCTTAAAACATCATAGGGACACCATATAAATCAATTAAAATCAAAATCAGAAAAAAAAATTTTGTCTGAAAAATTACTGAATTCGGCCAAAAAACGCAAAATCCCCGAAAAGCGGCGAAATTTTACCTTAAAACATCATAGGGACACCATATAAATCAATTAAAATCAAAATCAGAAAAAAAAATTTTGTCTGAAAAATTACTGAATTCGGCCAAAAAACGCAAAATCCCCGAAAAGCGGCGAAATTTTACCTTAAAACATCATAGGGACACCATATAAATCAATTAAAATCAAAATCAGAAAAAAAAATTTTGTCTGAAAAATTACTGAATTCGGCCGAAAAACGCAAAATCCCCGAAAAGCGGCGAAGTTTTACCTTAAAACATCATAGGGACATTATATAAATCAATTAAAATTAAAATCAGAAAAAAAAATTTTGTCTGAAAAATTACTGAATTCGGCCGAAAAACGCAAAATCCCCGAAAAGCGGCGAAATTTTACCTTAAAACATCATAGGGACACCATATAAATCAATTAAAATCAAAATCAGAAAAAAAAAATTTTGTCTGAAAAATTACTGAATTCGGCCAAAAAACGCAAAATCCCCCGAAAAGCGGCGAAATTTTACCTTAAAACATCATAGGGACACCATATAAATCAATTAAAATCAAAATCAGAAAAAAAAAATTTTGTCTGAAAAATTACTGAATTCGGCCAAAAAACGCAAAATCCCCGAAAAGCGGCGAAATTTTACCTTAAAACATCATAGGGACACCATATAAATCAATTAAAATCAAAATCAGAAAAAAAATTTTGTCTGAAAAATTACTGAATTCGGCCGAAAAACGCAAAATCCCCGAAAAGCGGCGAAATTTTACCTTAAAACATCATAGGGACACCATATAAATCAATTAAAATCAAAATCAGAAAAAAAAAATTTTGTCTGAAAAATTACTGAATTCGGCCGAAAAACGCAAAATCCCCGAAAAGCGGCGAAATTTTACCTTAAAACATCATAGGGACACCATATAAATCAATTAAAATCAAAATCAGAAAAAAAAAATTTTGTCTGAAAAATTACTGAATTCGGCCGAAAAACGCAAAATCCCCGAAAAGCGGCGAAATTTTACCTTAAAACATCATAGGGACACCATATAAATCAATTAAAATCAAAATCAGAAAAAAAAAATTTTGTCTGAAAAATTACTGAATTCGGCCAAAAAACGCAAAATCCCCGAAAAGCGGCAAAATTTTACCTTAAAACACCATAGGGACACCATATAAATCAATTAAAATCAAAATCAGAAAAAAAAAATTTTGTCTGAAAAATTACTGAATTCGGCCGAAAAACGCAAAATCCTAAAAAGCAAAATCCCTTAAAAATTACTTAAAGATCAAAGAAACAATCAAAATACCGACAAATTCCATAATAATGTAAACATTAAAATCTCCGCCCATTTTTTTTTAAAAATGATTAATTACTTCCGGTTTTTGCGTTTTAGGATTTTGCTTTTTGGGATTTTGCATTTTAGGATTTTGCTTTTCAGACCCACCCCCCTAAAAATAAAAAATTCATGAATTTTTTTTCTCATATAAAAATCCCGTGTAACTTTTATTTTTTATCAAATAAAGATAAATATAATTTCTAAATATATCAAGCTCTCACATCAGCATTTAGATAATACAGAATATCCCGCGTACGAGCTTAAATACGACGCGACATATTATCGGTTTTGATAAAAATTTTAATTGAAGTATTTTAGCAGTTTATCTATTGTAAATACCAAAAAAAAATCAAATCATTTTTGTTTTTGAATCTTTTTTTGACATCTTTTTTAAAATTGTTTATAGCTAATTAAAAAAAAGGGTAAATGAATTGGCAGGTTGAATCTCTTTAGTTAGCTCATAAATTTGTTGCGATGAGCAAATTATATCAAAAAATGCGATATTTAACAAAGCTATAAAACAAATAGCCTCTGCCGTCAAAATTATCAAATGACTTTTTTTAGATGGCAATCGAAAGAATGGCCATATTGACTGACCTCGAAATTGACTAAAATCAATTTACATCAACATTTAAGTAATACAAAATAATTTTTTACTCAACACCAAATAGACGATATATTTCATCGGTTTGAAATAATAAGTTTGATATTAACAGTCTAGCTGTTTTATATAAATAAATAATTACTTTCAATATTTTTTTGTTTTTAATCTTTTTTATATGTATTTTTATTCGCAAATATATTAAAATTGAGGAATTACAAAATTTAAGCATAAATCTAAAACATGTGTGTGAATATTTGAGCTGGCTTAAAGAGTTTGAAAAAACATCAATATTCTTTTGTCGAGCTTTTAAATAGCATATATTCTTTGCGCTTAATTATATAGAGTTCATGTACAATTTTTAAATTTTTATACTGACAATATAATTACGGGTCCAAATTAGAGCTAAGGCCCCAGATGTAATAGATGCCTTGTTATAAAAATAAAGTGTTATTGCACATAGATTACTCAAAAAATCAAACAAACGAGTATTTATTAAATAAAAAAACACCGATAATAAATATTTAACTCTAAAAAAATTTCTTGATAAATATTCTCAAAAAATGGAGGTACTATCTAATAATGAGAGTCTGCCATCTCTTTTTTTAATATAAAATGTATATCTGGCTAATAAGAATGAAGATAAAGACTTGTTAGCAAATCATTTTAAATCTTTCCTAAATTTGGTCGTAATTTATTTAAAACTACAATAAATTGTGTATCATGAATGTAATTTTAAATAATTAATGTATAACAAAAACATAACAATATTATAAAAAAAATAAGAGATTTTAGAAAAAGTCGATTTGTATTTTTGTGAAAATGCAAGAAACATGACAAACCTGAATTAATAAATAAATATATAATATTATGATTGACTGCATTTTAGAAATTATTTAAGCATTTTTAAATAATTTTTAAATATCAATAGATGTAATATGAAGATTGTTATATGTACAATTAACAATGGACAACAAAATTAAGAGCAGACAAAAATTTTGTAACAAATTTCTTAAGATCAAATCCAAGTTAAATATTTTAAAATTTAAGACTTTTAAAAAATAGTTTAGAAAGGTTAATTGTTATATAGGCAAATGATTTCTGGAACTATTCAAAAAGAAATCTGAAAAAACTTAAAATACAAGTTTTCAAAAATCTGAAAATCTTTTTGATATTTGTTATCAACAAAACTTGATCCATTGAAAATGCTCTAAAAGCAAATTTGGTTGTCAGGTTGTTAAAATCATCAAACGTTAATATTCGCAATATTTAGCGCATACTAAGATTTTAATACAAAAACTTCTTGACATTATAAACTTAAATTGGAATTTTAAATTATTTTACGTCAATTTGTTAACAAAAGCATCTAAAAAGAGGTTAAGCAACTCTTTGTTGTTAAATAAATAAATATATTATAATGAAAAAATTTAATTATTTATTCTAAATGTAGGTCGTTGTGAAGAGGCAGGGTACACTCCACCATGGTAGGGAATAAGGGTCACTGGGTTACGATGGATTTGTAAAACATGCCTAGGAACCTTAATTCATATTTATCACATGTCAACAAAAAATATAAAATACAGTTTATAACAAATGTCAACAAATTTTTGAGTATGAGCTAACTAAAAAAATCAAACTTGCCATCTTAAGGATTTTTAAATCCTCTTACCGTTTTTTCTATAATCAAACTTTGTAAGTCAGCTCATTATTTGAAATAAAAAATATAATACAAGCGATTTTAATATAAAATTCCTGAATTTCCTCCCTTTAGGGTAGTCTTGAGGTCGCAAATCTGTCAATTTGGCCCAATATGGACGTAGCAATATAGCCGAAGGCGAAAGAAACCACGAAAAACGGAAAATATGTATGAGATAAGGCCATCATAAAAAATAAACTTAAAACTTAGATAATTGTGCGAAGTGATAATAATCATTATAAAGTCAAAGAAATAATTTATTACGGCTGTGAAAAAAAAATTAATCTAGTCGAAATTAATTAGTTATTTATCTTTCTAATTAATTTATAAATTAGATACTTTATTAAATATAATTTGAATTAATGCAACTTAACCTCATTATCAAACAAGTAATAAATAATTTTTAGTGAGAACTGGATTTTGTTAACCCGCCCAGGTCTTATTAAATATTATGTGAAAGTCGTAAACAAGTGCTAACTTAGCATTTTTTAAGGTCCTTTATAAAATAAAATTCAGAATATTTTACCTATTACCAACAAATTTATATAATTTTTACTTTTATATCTTGTCTATTAAATAAAATTTTTGAGGGTGCTTTTGGCGACAGTCTTAAACTTCATACCCAATTAAAAATGTAAATTATAATCTCTTGTGCTTAATTGCAAAAAATGTATATAAAAATTTATGAGAATACACCAAAGACATTA
>JAUIRJ010000095.1:30365-70731 GCA_030555515.1 Acutogordius australiensis | reverse complement strand
AATCAAAATACTTTTTTCTTCATGAAATTCTCTAAATATGTTCTAATAGACGTAAACACACGATTTGACCAAAAATATTGAAACAATTAATTTACTGACATGATTTATTCAATGTAATATGGAAAAATAAAAAATTTCAATTCTTCAGATTTTTTTCTATATTGAGTCAAATAAAATTTGCATTATTCATTAATGATAACTTATATAATCTATAATTAAAAAGCACGTATTTCTCTTCAAAATAATTAAAAAATAATGATCCTAGCTATAAAACTTTCGAAGTTATAGAGGTTTAACCATAGCATTCGCGTTACAAATTTCTCGCCCTACCATTCGCGGGTCAAAAAATAAATTTTTTAAATTATTATAAATTGAAATTTTAATTTTTTGAAAAATATGAACTTTAAGGCGCAACACAGTTTTACTATCTGTGATATATAAAATAATTAGTATCTTACATCTTAGTTATTTTTGATACCGAGCATTAAATTAACTTTTTCAGAAAACAAAGTTTGTAAAAAAATTAAAAGGATTTCGGAATTTTCAAATTTTTCGTAAAAATGAATGAAGTCTAAACGCGCCCTAATGAATATATATAAAAAACATAAAAATTCTAGGTGTGGAATATTATAAAGTACACAAAATATAAAAAATGAAGTTGTTTTGAAAGTTTACCCTGGGTAAGTCAAGAAGGCGAAATGACTTTTACTTATATGCCCTTATCAACGTTCGTCACCACAAATTTTAAATAAATTTGATTTCCAAGAAATGGAGATATGTTCTTTTTTATTTTTTGGGCTCCAGACATTCAAAAACATGTGCTCGTATAATAGTAATAAAATAATATTTATTCGATAAAAATAAAAATTATTAACATTGAAAATGTTTTATTTTTATTTTGGGGGTTCTGAATTTCGGTTTTGGCCTTAATCATTTGAGGGCCGGAGGGTCAAAGTAATGGTTTGTATTTGTAATATTAACGTTTAATTGAAACACTTATCCCTGGCTGCGGCTAGTGAAAAAAAAATTTTGAAGAATAAAAATTTAACGTATTTATTTAACATTAATATGGTTAAAATATCTTTTCTTTTAATTTTGTTGGACATTTCCTAATGATCACATAAATTCTCATTATAATTAACCGCTAAATTTTTTTTACAATTTTGAAATTAGTGTTCACCCCGGCCTCTGCTAATAAAGATGACTAGAATTTCGATTTTTAATGCACCCTTTGAGATGCCTAGCCGCTGGGCTTACACTTTAACTTAAGAAATCTTGCTAAATACTAGCTCACCTGACGCCCTAGTCTCTTACACACCATACATGACTCTAATGATACCGCGTTTACGTCGTGGAGTCAATATTCCGTATAGAATTCAATTAGTATCTTTCTCTCTCCCCTTATCCGTTGGATACAATATTTTTATTATACTGGAAGCTCAATCATACAACCAACTTTCAACGAATGGGGCAATAAATAACAACAACACAAGATACATCGAGGGTCGGCATCTTGTTCTCATGGCATTGGACAAAGAAACCAAAAGAACCGACATTGAACGGCTTTATTGTTATTTCTATTTGGTAGAAGTCTGTAGATAAGAACGTTGAACTATTAATACATATGGCGTGACTGGTCTTGAACTTTAAAAGGGGCTGTAAGGGAATTTGATTTGCTAATTAGGTAAAATTTGTTTACGAGTTTTGATATTGTAACAAACTTTCAGAGAGCGAGGTAAAATACAACAAATTAAGCGCAGAAGTCATTACTTATATAGGTTAAATTAATTAATATACCAGGATATCTATAAATATTCTGAACTGCGTAAAAGCCCTAAGCACCAAACTTACTTATTAACAAACTGACAGACAATACATATATTAATGAGAGCTTAAATAATAATATATATCCAGTTTTAAGCCATCTTACTATCTCGCTAGCTATTCTTGCAGCAAAGGGTACGATAATTTTGACTTGGCAAAAATTTGATAAAAATAAACAAGACATTTTGCAAAAATGGATAGAAATAAATCTGCCCGTGGTTATTAAGATTAATGCGTTGATTTAATGCAATCTTTTTAGTTGTTTTTTTCGAAATCTTTCAATATTTCGAAACATAATTCATTCGTTTTAAGTTATAAATAATTAGTTCTTAATGCCCAATACTGGCTTCTTTTGCCATTCACACTTTCCAATATTTAACGGTTCTCCATATTTTGATGATGATTTTGCCCCAGGTCGATTTAAAATTGGAATCTAAAAGGGCATATGTAACGAAAAATAGTGAATAACTTAGTGATTCAAGGAGGAGTGGGATAGGTGACATTTTGGCCATGAAAACTTTGTTGTTAGCTGCCCCCTTAAGGCGCAAGAAATATACAAATTTTGTGATTTCGTAAGGGGTCATTATTAAGGTCGATGATACTATTAGCGCAAGGAGCATATAAGATTTCTTTAATGCTTCATTAAATCCATGTAAAGGTATCCTAGGTGGGTGATTTAAAAGCTGGTCGGGCGTTCTTACAACACTTTCTAGCTTCGCTTTGTTAATATTCCTTACTTCAATTGCCGAGTTTACCAGAGGTCTCGCAGCAGGCAAATTAGTTGAATTAAAAATTGTTTTGCGGTGATTTGTATTAAAAGGGCCAGATGTCGTATATTTAGCATCTTTGGCAATCTCCGGATTAACTGAATGCCCTGCTATTTGTCCTTTCCATGCAAGGCTGGAAGAAGAAGTCTTCAACGCATATGGCTTAGATTGGGATTGTCCGTGTTCTAATTCAATTATTTTATGATGCCCCAAGGTTTGTGAGTATACAACTGGAACAGTTATGCGGGGGCAAAGCTCAGGTATGATTGGTTGTCGTGAACTGGGGCTACTTGTTGATCGCGTATTGCTACTGTTTATTTGAGCACGTCTCCTTGATTCAATGCGCAAAAGATTTTGTATTATCAATATTGCCATAGTAAAACTTATCACCGGTGGAATTATCATATACAACAACTCCTTTACGTAGTAGGCTACCGTGAATAGCCTATATTCTGGGATTCGATATTCCCAAGCACATGTTGGACTTCTTGGTATCGACCGTCCGTGTAATATGTAGTGGACCAATGAATTGCTTTTGTTTTTGAAATCTAAATCACTCGGTTTAATTAGACGTCTGGACGTGGAACAAGATGTCAAAAGATATTTTGTTGGAAGTGAATCATTTTCAAATGATTTGTCTTCGGTAAAAGGATCTATGTAATTGCTGGACAAATTCTCGTATGTTCCTATGCTAATATTTAAGGTTGATGTGTGAGATTTATTTGGATTATAGCATGGGTACACTTCCAGTGAACGCATATTAATTAACTGGACCAGGATAATAAATATTAAAGCTGCCCAGGGAGATAGCTTATAACTCCGTCGTGCCCTAATCCGATTTATCGCTGCAGGTTTCCGCAGGCAAAGATAACGATCTAGGATGTAAAATAGCTTCACCACGGAAAAAAGTTTAACGATCCCACTCCTTACTATAATATCAATTTTCCGGGACAGCACAAAAGCTTGACAATTGTTCCAGGCGGCAGGGATGGCTTCAAGGATCCAATTTGTGGCGAGTAAGTTAAGGAGAAAATTAACGGCGGCTATCCATTTAAGGAAGTAATAACTATTTGTCCGGAGTTCTCGGTTAAATAAAAATGCCAATAACATAAATGCGTTAATGCAAAGGCCCAAAATATTGACCGTGGGATATATTTTTGTAAGAGTGAGTTGTGTCAAAGAGGAATAAGTTAGGTTTTGAGGTGCCTGGCAAAACTTAAATTTCATCTACGCAGGTGAGGTTCCCTCAAAATTTTTAATTATAAATTTCTAATTTTGGATAATTGTATAAGCTTTGCTTTAAATAAAGTGTACCTGTAGGTCATATAAATAAGTGATTTAGCATATTAATGAGGAAGTACAAACTGTTTTGTTTCTCCATCCTACCTTCAAACTCCACTTATTAATGCAATCCAAGTTATCTCTGAGCCTTTTGGCAATAAAAATTGACGTAATACGATTTTGAGCAATTAAAAAACAAGGCTTATTAATTTCTAATTACTCATTTAAAATTTTATGATGACTATGATTTAAAGACAATCAAAAATTGTTAAAGGCTCAAAGGGTTTGAGCATAATTGTAAATAGATTTGTAAACGAGTATAATCTTGCCTGGATCAAGTTTTTCAATTAAGCATGAATCATGGTTATATATAATTTTGTATTAGTTCCTTGGCGCCAATGATAAAACGCGTTTAAACAGGTTTTTAATTGATAGAAATCCCATTAATTTTACAAAAAAAAGCAAAGCCTTATGTAATTTTAAAAAGCTTTTAAACGTTTTATTTAAGGGCAAATAGTCCATATATATTCATGAAATTTTTGCGATATAGATTTAATTCAGGGCCGTTCAAAGGCTGCTCTTTGGTTTATATTTTATTTTGACCGGTATTTAGGGACGTAAAAAGTGAATTTTTATTTTCGTGAAATTTAAAATTTTGAAAAAATTTATTTTGAAATAAAACGCAAATTTTTAAAAAGTCGCCAAATTTGGTATATGCGCATAAAATGCTTTTTTTTGAAATAAAATTTTTTTTAAAAAATTTTGAAAAAAATAAAATTTTTCAAAATTTTCAGAATTTTCAAAATTTCACGAAAAAATAAAAACTCACTTTGCACGTGCCCTTAGGTAAATTTTGCAATTTTAATATGACAATTTGATCGAAATTCTGGAAGTATGAGTAGTAAATAGAAACCTTTAATTAATCTGAGGAATTTAGCAATTTATTTGCACATACGGAATAGATAGAACATTTCATTTTTTAAGAATGGCCAAATCGCTTAAGGCCAAGCTACCCTAAACATATATAATTTGATTATTTAATATTATATGGGACAGCGTCTCTTACTCCGGAGGGGTATGACGAGCGTGGCTCATACAAATTGGCCGGGGGGTAGGTTGTTCATGGGGGGTAGGTATAACAATAGGGGGTTAAATGAGGAAAGACCCCTTGACCAGCAATATATATATTTAAACTTTTTTGTTATTTTTAAAATTTATTTAATATATGTTTTATTGATTTATTGCCTTCCAATAAACTTCATTTAATTTAAATATTTTGTTATTTTTCTTATTTATTTTACATATGTTTTTATTTTTAAAATTTATATAACATATATATAATTAACTCAATGCTTTACAATAAGCTCAAATTAATTTTAATATTTCTATTTTTCAAATTTATTCTACATATGTTTTATTTACTCAATGCTTTCTAAGCTTAAATTAAATATATTTTTTTACATTCATTTAACATATGTTTTATAATGCCATAAACTTCAATTGATTATTTCATGTCGTGTAACTAAACTATGCACAGGACAAAGAATAAGGTTAGATAAATTTAAACCACTGTAAAATAAAGCACTCTCAAAAAAAAGTGGGATGAAATTAAACATCAATATATCATTGTTGATCACAAAGGTTCTGATAGTAAGCCCACCGATCAACTGTATCGCTATGTAAGATTATATTTTTAATATTTTAGAAGAAAAAACTATCAAAGTCAATGAAAATAAACTAATAGAAGTGCAATCAATTATTTTTATTAACTTTTAAATATTTACGTGGTAGCACATTAAACAATCATAAATTAATTTTAGTCATAATAATTTTACATTTTATCCATATATGTTTTCGTACAATTTTTAATAATTTTTTTATTAAATAAATATTTTCTTTATTTATCGTCAGTTGATAAAAAGAGCACCTTGTTTATATTAAGAAAACAATGGGGGGGGGGGGGGGGGGGTGGAATGTTATCCGGTGTATATTTTTCACCCATGGGGGTAGCTCGTCATTGGAATTTTGGGAGTAGGAGACGCTGATATGGGACTCTATAAAATTCAAAACATCTTAATTATAATTATAAGTTTTTTGATTTGTACCCAAGTTATATATAGTTTTCATTCGTTCAAAATCATATTTATAAAGAACACTTAATATTTTCCTATTTTGTCAAATTACATAATAAAACATTTTCATATAATAATTAAGTTAGATGAAAAATAATATAATATTATTCAATGATTGGTTTTATGTGCCTTTAATATTTTATATCTGTAATTTTTTATGGCACTTTTTTATAGAATATATCTTTACTCTACATTCTTTATCAAATAAATTGCAATCTTTGATCAGATAATAAGAACCAAAGAATAACTTTACAATGTTTTACCAGGACAATGAGTGAGCTTACCTTTAAATATCCAAACATCCCAAAAATTTAAATTCAACATTAGTTTTTCGGCATTAAATATTATTAATTTTTGGGTGACTATGTAAGGCGCTAATAAAATTCATAAAATGACAAAATGTCATTAAGGCAGAATGAACAATTAAATGATTGAATGAGGGGCCCAAAATCAGAAAGCGCTATACCTTATTGGATTTTAACTCGAACCATAATCCGAGAAAAGCAATTTATATCATGTCAAAAAAATTTGCTCGCACGACAACAACCTAGGTTCGGGCTAGGGTGACACTTTTTAGGCTTGACCTTACTGCCCAATTAGGCCAGGCTGCCCAGTAGTTTATCATATGTTTATATTCTAATAAATTTTTGAACTTTTATAAGTGTAAGTAAAAACTATATTCAGTTAAGCATTGATAAATTTTTTTGAACATAGAGTTTGACCACTAGGTTACTGTTGTAACCTTCAAAGCTGAGCGTTGCAAGCCGTAAAATAGCAAACAAAAAATCAATAAAAAAATTTTTTTACAAGTTTATAGTAAATACTATAGCCAAAAACTGCTAAATTTTCATTCCGAAATAATAAGACACTAATGAGAAAATAGGCCAAATTACAAACTGATCAGATTTGAAAGATATTTAAATTAAAGGCATGGAATGGAATTCTGCTACATGACACTTGTATTTTTAAGTTTACTTATAAAACAACTATTTCTCTTGCTCAATATACGGTGCCTTATCACTATGACAGTAATAACTCTTAAGAATTCTTCATTAACACAACCCGATCATAATTTACGGCTAAAGAATAAAACGATTGACAAGCCTTCTAACCTAACCTTGACTCATTTAACAAAAAGTTACAAAACCCTATCTCTTCAGAGAAGAAGTTTCAACTTTAAAAAAATTATTGATTATATCACCCAAAAAAACAAGATCATGACATCGTATCTAGCCGAATTCCCCATATCTAATGTAAGTGAAATGCTTCCGACCTTGAGAAAGTTTTTTCGACTTTTTCAGATTACAGATCCAGAAAACATGACTATACAATTTGACGATATATTCGTTATGCGGCCACACTACGATCGCAGGAATAAGGGTTGTAATTTTGTAAAATTATCAACTTTATATTGTTATTTTTTGAGCTTTCAATCATATTCATATCTCATTCAAATTACTAAAAATAAGTATGTAAGTTCATTATATTTAACTTATGGCCAAATATTCTAAGTATATAATCCATTATTATTAGACCTAAGGTTGCTTATGTGTGATTTACTTTCTATAGAAATATGTTAGGGCGCTTCATGAGCCACGTTATTTTTAAAAATATATAAAAATAATATTTAAATTTTTAATTAAAAATATTAGCATAAAATGTATTTTATGTGTTCAAAGTTAGGATTGACAGCTCCTTATTATAACACAGATCAACAAATATCCATGTCAGAAAAAATGAGTCCATGAAAACATAAAAGCATGTATCCCCATGATGGCCTATTTTCATATGTATTTTTTGTTTTTCTTAGTTTCTTCCGTTGGCTTTTTAAATCCATCTATAACGAAAAATGGTCTTTTTTGACCTAATTGACAGATCTAAATATACCAATAGAAAAAAATTTTAAAATCTTTTTTGCATATAAAAATCCCTTGTAACTTATATTTTTAATCACAAATAATGAAAAATAAATTTTATTAATATATCAAGCTATTACATCGGCATTTAGATGATACAAAATATTTCGCGTCCATTAAAACACGGTAAATTATCGGTTTTTAATTAAAATATTATTTGAAGTTTGAATTTAACAGTTTAACTATTGTTAATATGCAAAAATAAAATTTCAATTTATTTCTGTTTTTTAATCTTGTTTGTTTTTTTTGATTTTTTTTTTTAAAATTTCGATGTTTATACCTGACTAATTAAATTTGACTAGGAAAAACGGTAAACAGATTTGATATTCCCTAAGATGGCAGGTTTGATCTCTGTAGTTAACTCATAACCCTCAAAAAATTGTTGACCTGTGTTATAACACAGGTCAACAAATATCCATGTCAGAAAAAATAAGTCCATGAAAACATAAAAGCATACATCCCCATAATAGCTTTATCTCATATATATTTTTCATTTTTCGTAGTTTCTCCCGCCTTCGGCATCTTAGATCCGTGCATATGCTTATTATGACCAAATTGACAGATTTTGCGACCTCGAAAATACCCTAAAAAGAAAAATACAAGAATCTTTTTTTTATCCCTTGTTACTTATATTAATCATGTTAAATAATGAGAAATAAAATTTTAGAGTCTCAAGCTTTTACATTTGCATTTAGATAATACAGAATATTTCGTGTTTAAACTTAAATACGACACGATATATTATCGGTTTATAAAAACGTTATTTAAGTTCAAATTTAATAGATTATGTTGTTAATATGCCAAAAAAATTCAATTTATTTTTTGTTTTTGAATCTTTTTTGTTTTTTTTTGACATTTTTTTAAATTTTCAATGTTTATAGCCGTCTCACTAGGTTTGATTAGAAAAGATAAACGGACGGATTTGAGAATCCTTAAGATAGCAGGTTTGATCACTGTAGTTAGCTCATGACTATAAAAAATTTGTTGTGTAATAGGACGTTTAGAAAATGTAAAAAATACTCAACATAAAGTGATTTTAAGTGGCATGACCAATGCCGAAAAAAGAGTAGGCCACAGGGAGAAAAATGGGCTTTTTTTTCGGGCCAAAAAAGGGGGAAAAAGCTCTATAGTATTTTTAAATTTTAACAAAAATGCCCCCAAAAAATGGGGAAAGCCCTTTCCAACTGTTTGATTTTTCTCATTTATTTTAAAGTTGGAATGGGATTCATTACTACTATTAAAAAGCCTAAAAATCCCTTTAGATAATAAGCCCTAAAAAAATTGGGCTTTTTAAAGGCTTTTTTTTACGAAAAAAGCCCCTAATAAATCCCCCTAAAGGGCTGGCTCTTTTTTTTCCCAGGCCTGGTTTAGAAAAAATGCGTTTTATTTACAAGAGTAATTTTTTTTAAATCAAAAAAATAAAATAAATTTACTATTTGATGTTGTTACACTCTCCTTACAGGTATACTCACAGCTCTGGAACGTTTGGATTACGAAAATAAACAGGTAATTAACCAACGTCAAGCTCTAATATACATCGTGGTAGTTATATCGTTTTACGCGGCCACAATAATCATAGTCATGATTAAATACATGAAGACCGAAAGCACAGATGCCCGGGATTGCCAACAGTTTATGGAATATCGGAAAATGTACGAACGTAGACCGAAACAAAGGCAGAAACAAAAATGGATCAATTACCTGGTGAGGCGAGCTGTGGAAAATAAAACACATCGAAAATTTTTAGGTAACCAATAAGATATTTCATTTTTTAAATTAAAATTGAAATGTTATTGTCAAAATAGGCACGTTCAAAACGTAAACTACAGTTTTATTTTTTGTAGTTGAAATTTAGGTTTTTTGTGTAATTTTAATCTGAGGAGAAATAATCGTTCAAAGTCGTTTTATAATTTCGACAAAATGTCGTTTTAAAAAAATAAGCATAGGAACAAAATTATTATATATTGCATAATTGAAAAACTAACTTTTGATCTAGATCATTTAAATAAAACTTTGTATACTTTTTTCACTTTCTTATACTGTTTTTAATCTACACATTCTGTAAAAAGTGGCCAAACGCGTATTGAGTAAAATTGTATAAATAAATTTTTATCACCACAAAACTTTCTTTTAAATTGGCTCAAGCCTATATTTAAAAAATAATTTAGTTGGAAATTTTATTTATAACAATTTTAAATAATAAATGTTTTTATAATAATTAACCGTTTTTTTGTAATTTTTAGCGAAACTTAAAATAAAAAAATATAAACTGCGTTTATAAAATGTATTGCGCATTTATAATTTAAAAAATTTATATAAGGGCACGTGCAAAGTGAGTTTTTATTTTCCTAAAATTTTTAAAATTTCAAAAATTTTATTTTTTTCAAAATATTTTAAAAAATTTTTTTATTTTAGAAAAAGCATTTTATGTGCATATACTAAATTTAGCATCTTTTTTATAAATTGCGTTTAATTACAAAAATTTTTTTTTCAAAATTTTGAAAATTTCACGAAAAATAAAAATCACTTTGCACGTGCCCTAATCAAAATTGTAGTTATTTAATCCCAAATAATAAAATTTTTGTTTTTTATAAAAAAGATAACCTGGGGTTTAACTAAGTGGCAAAAAAAGGGCTCGTGTTTAACACCAGATATTATTTATATAAGGCTTTTTTGTGAAATTTTCAGCCGATGCGTCTTTTAGATATACAGAACTATTAGGTTAATTTTCATATAAATCAAAAAAAAAAGAAAAACAAAAAAAGCCGCTTTGATATTTCAAAAAACGACTTTTAACATACCCTATGTTCTTAAAATTATTCGTAATCTGGCGCCTCCGGAAAAATTATTAGGTGTAAAATAAGACTCTCGCCACATTCTGCGGGCCAAATTTTTTAATTGTCCGTTTCGTAGCCAAAAATTTTATGGCCCATGAATGTGCTAATTATAAGCAAAAGTACAATCAGTCAGCTCGCTTTAATCGGAAAGTAAACAAATGTTTAAATTTTTCCAATTAGAATCTGAGGACACCCCGAATTCATTAATTTTTTTATTTCTCAGATTAACAGGCTCTTCACGAAACTTATTTTTCACTCATTATTCAAAAAAATATATCAGTTTTTTTATTAATCATTAGACCTTTGCAAAAAAAAATTAAAATAGGTCAACCACTTTTTAGAATTACCCAAATCCATATTTTTATTATTACTGCTTATGATATTTGAAGGCACTAAAGGAAACATAGACGTACGCGAAATCGCAAAAAAAATTTCAAATTTCTGTAATAATCTTATCTCTAAATTTTTGTTGTTTAGCATTTGGAAAATTTTGTTTGGAAGTAGTGAAACTGCTATGCGATGACATCTATAACGACTAAGGTCAGTAGGATTAAAAAGGGCCTCTAAGCCACGATATTCATATAGTAATTAAAAATTATATTCCATGCAGAGCTAATTAAATCTTGATATAAAAAAATTAGCCTAGTTAATGAGACCACCCAACCAGGGCTGGGAAAAAAATTAGCTTTTTTTTAACAAGTTTTTGAGTTTTTTTTCCCAAATGCCCATAAACTCGTGGGCATGGCAAAAGAAAAGCCCCTTTTCCTGCTTAAAGAAAAGGGGCATTAAGAAAAGCCTCTTCAAAAAAAACTCCTAGGAGCTTTAAGTAACCCACCCATCATTATTATAAAGAAAATATCAAAATTTTTCGAAATTATTATAAGGAAAACATAAAATGGGTTTTTTGGGGCTCTTTTTAAAAGCCTCTTTTTGTGGGTTTTTTTGCCCCTTTTCTTAGTAAGGGCTTTTTATGAATTCTTATTTTGGCCCTTTATTTGTAGCCCCCTTTCTTTTTTATGTTTTGGGGAAAAATGAGCCAAAGCTTTTTGGCTCATTGTTTTCCCAGCACTGCACCCAACAAAATGCGAAAAGGGATATAAAAACACTATCAATATAAATAATTTTATTATTTTTAAAAAAGGTAATCATCATACATCAAATAAGAGGCCTGGTTCTTTACCTATGAATGCACCCGACATACTTGTTATGAAAGATGTGTAAAAAGATGGCAAAACTTCATCCTTACCTTACACAGAAAAAAGTGGTTAGAGAGATAGGATCAATTATATAATATACACTTTACTGTTTATAAATATATATAAAGATTTTAAAAAGATGTATATAAGGGCACGTGCAAAGTGAGTTTTTATTTTCGTAAAATTTTTAAAATTTTGAAAAAAAAAATTTGTGTAATAAAACGCAAATTTTTTAAAAGTTGCGAAATTTAGTACACATAAAATGCTTTTTCTGAAATAAAATATTTAAAAAAAAAATTTAAAAAAAAAAATAAATTTTTTAAATTTTTAGAATTTTCAAAATTTTACAAAAATAAAAACTCACTTTGCACGTGCCCTAAAATAAATTTATGACATAAATACAGATATTTATTTATATAAATATATGATATAAAAATAACGAAGAAGCAGATGGGACAGACATAATTATCTAAGAAACATAACAAAACGCTGAAATGCATTTAGTAACGAGATTTAAGGTAATATCCCTCAGATATCAGTGGCGATCTATAAATCATTTTATCCTCAATATCCTTTAAAGCATATTTGTGATCACAAAGTTCCAAAGCTTCCCATTCAGCCTAAATGTATTAAAACATAACCATTTATATGAATTTAAATTGAAATGGGTAATTTCATTAAACAAATAAATAAAAAATTTATAGGAAAATAAATAGAAAAAAAAAACAATTTTAAAATTAAAAGATGTACAAAACCTTAAATGCCTGCTTAGGGTCAGGAGGCATTGAGAGAGCGCGCCACCCTGACATTTGATCTTGCATAACTCTGGTTTGATCAGCAGCTAAAAGATATATTATATGGTGTTAAAATACAATTTTGAATTTTTCAATATATATTTATGAATAAAATAAATAAAATAGTAACCATTATTCTCTCCTAGAACCAAGGCATAAATACTTCTAAGGCCAAATACGTTGAGAAAATACCATGATGCAGAACTCACCCTAATTAAAAAAATTATTTTTTTGTCCAATTTCCATATTTATATGAAACCATTAATTCAGGCAATTGATGGTGTATTAATAACAAATTTACAGCAATTAAACAAATAAAATATACCAAGAAGCATCTAAAGATTGCAACTCTATTCCTCTTTGGAGCATAGGTTTAAATCTCAGTGTAAGAGGAAAAGGTACCTTGGCTATTTTTATATTATATGTATTAGTCAGAAAGTATTAAAAAAATCTAAAAAAATTTATATACTTGTGACAAAACCAGAAAAGGTCCAATTAATCCAGCCCCCTATTACAATCATAGGTAGCATATTAGTCAGGTTACCTTTTAACATTTCAGTCATCATTGTAGGATCTGATAAAATATGATTTGTAAATGCAAGGTAAGTATGTGTTAAAATAATTAAAACAAGTACCAGTTATAGGATTTTGCACATTTGGCTTTCTTTTTTGTGTTTTAAAATAACCATTATCAGCATTATTATAAAAATATCTTCTTGAAGCAAACCCCTACAATTAAAATATAAAGAAAATATTACTTGATACGGAATAAAATTGAAATTTTCTCTCAAATTTCTAGCCCGTATTAAAGCTTGACTAATAAAAAATTAATATATTATCATGTGAAAGTGTCTAATTTAATGGAAGATTTGAACAACCTATCTTGAATCTGCTGTATTTCGGCGGTTTTGCTAGTCATAAGCAATATTGATACATAGTGACGCAAAATACCCACCAGAAAAGTTATGATAACTATTGGCAAAAAGACATACAGTCGTATATCAGAATCAAGAAGCAAATCTTGTCCGTTCATTAATCGATTTTAACAGATGTTTCGCTTAAAAATTATGTATATAAAAATAATTTTAAAATCATATAAATCACATTTTTGAATTTTAAACATGGCTGACGAGGTTGCTATAGATTTATATGCTGATGATATTGATCAAGAATTTGCTAATCAAGTAAAAATTATATTAAACATTTATTTTAGGATGATTTTGATAACGAGCTTTACCAGGATATATCTAAGGAAGGAAGTTCTCTAAACATTTCCAATGTTTGTTTTTATATTATTTTGAAAACCTTAAATTAAATTTTTTTTGCAAGTATAAAATTTATTTGGCACATACCAATATATGACTATTAATAAATAAAAATTAAAAAAAGGATTGTAAAGGATTAGCAATTCATTTATTGAGTATACTACATATTTACCTTAAATATTTTGAAATTGTTTGCTTGTGCTTACAAAAATCTCAAAAACTTCAATTAGATAATTTGATTTTGTAGGTTTTTTTAGTTAAAATTTTATGAACCAGCCCAATCTCTTTAGTGTTACAAATGGCTAAACTGGTTAATTATACATGGTTAATTTAGTTATTCAAAATTAAATATATGGCTAAAAATTCAAACCATTGTTTTAGGTAAAATGCAAATTTTAAATATAAACATTATGAGCCCTAGTTTAAATATAAGCTTATACTCATATTTATTTAGAGAGATTTGGATAGGTTTTGGAACATTTGATATAACCTTTTTAAATATGAAATTTAGAGATCTATCAAATATTAAGGGTGTATACTTAGATTTAAATAAATATCATTTTGTTTTAATCCTATCTTGTTTAAGAAAGACACAAAATATATATTGTGCATATTTATCCATAATAAATTATAAATTTATGTGCTTTTTAAAATATTTCCCTAATTTTAGGACAACTTTCCACCAGTAGCAAAGCCAAATTCTAGTTTTTCTTCTCAGAATAAATATTCGGAAAAAGATATTCATTATATATTGCTAATTTGTGTTGGGTAATATTTTATATGGCTAATTTTAAAAGTGGACAACTGATGAAAACCTCTATAATGTGTTTTACAGCTTGGGTATTAATGATTGTCTGGAAATTAAATTTTATGATAATAGGATTAACGGACAATCTAAGGGGGGGAATATAGCTAATTTTATTATTGTTCAGATTTTGTGCTGCTCATTTTGCTTCAGAGAATTCAAGAAAGGTTGTGATGAGTAAAATTGGGCAAATGTAATTTAAAATTTTTTTTGAATTTTTGAGAAATACCGGATCAGTTACCTACTGTGCATGCTTATAATAGAAATTCTTTGAGCAATTTGGAAAATATTGCAAAAAGCCTAACAGGAGGTTTGTGTTTTTATAGTAAAACGTAATTTTTCCCTTAATACATCTTCAGATTAGTATTTTGTTTATGATTATATCAATGTTTTTACAATCAAAATTAATAAATATAAAAAACACATATAGTTGCATAAAATAATTTGTATTTATTGCCATATTTTTTATTATTTTGGTTTGTATTTGAAAATTGTCAGAAAGACCAAAAAAGAATCAAGGCTCTAATAACCAATTTGGAATAATTAATGGGGCACTTCCACCTACCCCTAATTATTCTGGGCCCCCTCCACCTATTCAAGGCTTACCATTTCCACCACCTGGATTTCCACCAAGTAATTAGGAAATCTTTTAATAAGTATTTCATTAAAATTGAGCTCATTCATGATATTAGAATCATATTTAGAAACATTAATTACATATTTTATTTTTTATTTTTCATCTTTTTTTTTTTTGAAGAAGAAACTTAAAAAAAATGAATCTGCATATGGTTATTTGATGAAAATGATTCAGTCAGGTTGCCATAAGTCATTAAACCCCTTTTGTTTACTGCAAAGGGGAAAAAATTTTGTTTGTATATGCCATTTAAAATATAACAATTAAATTAAATTGCGATCTGCATGGTGGAATTTAATTTTGAAAAATATGATAATTGATCAAAAGTCCTTGAAATACAAAATACCAAAAATTTTGTTAAAATTTATTATATCACTATACTTTTGGAACATTTGATATAACCTTTTTAATATATGAAATTTAGAGATACATCAAATATTAAGGGTGTATACTTAGATTTAAATAAATATCATTTTGTTTTAATCCAGTTAAAGAAAGACACAAAATATCATATTGTGCATATTTATCCATAATGAATTGTTTAAATTATATGTGCTTTTATAAAAGATATCCCAACTACCGGACAACTGTTCCACCAGTAGCGAAGTCAAATTCTAGTTTTTCTTCTCAGAATAAATATTCCGGAAAAGATATTCATTATATATTTAATTTGTGTTGGGTAATATTTTATATGGCTAATTTTAAAAGTGGACAACTGATGAAGACCTCTATAATGTGTTTTACAGCTTGGGTATTAATGATTGTTTGGAAATTAAATTTTATGATAATAGGATTAATTCGGACAATCTAAGGGGTAATATAGCTAATTTTATTATTGTTCAGATTTTGTGCTGCTCATTTTGCTTCAGAGAATTCAAGAAAGGTTGTGATGAGTAAAATCTGGGACAAATTGTAATTTAAAGATTTTTTTTGAATTTTTTAGAGAAATACACGGTCAGTTACCTACTGTGCATGCTTATAATAGAAATTCTTTGAGCAATTTGGAAAATATTGCAAAAAGCCTAACAGGAGGTTTGTGTTTTAATAGTAAAACGTAATTTTTCCCTTAATACATCTTCAGATTAGTATTTTGTTTATGATATATCAATGTTTTTACAATCAAAATTAATAAATATAAAAAACACATTATAGTTGCATAAAATAATTTGTATTTATTGCCACATTTTTTATTATTTTGGTTTGTATTTGAAAATTGTCAGAAAGACCAAAAAAAAATTCAAGGCTCTAATAACCAATTTGGAATAATTAATGGGGCACCCTCCACCTACCCCTAATTATTCTGGGCCCCCTCCACCTATTCAAGGCTTACCATTTCCACCACCTGGATTTCCACCAAGTAATTTCGGAAATCTTTTAATAAGTATTTCATTTAAATTGAGCTCATTCATAATATTAGAATCATATTTAGAAACATTAATTACATATTTTATTGTTTATTTTTCATCTTTTTTTTAGAAGAAGAAACTTAAAAAAAAATGAATCGCATATGGTTATTTGATGAAAATGATTCAGTCAGGTTGCCATAAGTCATTAAGCCATTTGTTTACTGCAAAGGGGAAAAAATTTTGTTTGTATATGCCATTTAAAATATAACAATTAAATTAAATTGCGATCTGCATGGTGGAATTTAATTTTGAAAAATAGGATAATTGATCAAAAGTCCTTGAAATACAAAACCTTTTACCAAAAATTTTGTTAAATTTTTTATATCACTATACTTTTTAAGTTTATACACTTTTGTTGTGCTTGTAATTTATTGTGCCTAAAGATTAACTCAAAGAATTTATAATTTTATAAGCCAATATAGTAAACCATGAATCATTTTAGATTATTTATGCCTCCAATTGAATTCTTTGCATAATATATTATTATAAAAGATATGCCACCACCGCCCTTAGCTGGATTGAACCCATTCAACGGACCTCCCCCACCATTACCTTCAGATTTGAGTGGTCATTTGGTAATAATTTATTTTTTTTATATACATATATCTAATCTTGCTGAAACTTTTTTTTAAATACAACAATACGTTTTTAGCGAATGCATATTATTAAGGTGTGTTTTTTGAGGGAAATTTAATTTTATCGATTTTGTATATAATTTCTCCATTTTAATTGATAATACCGCTCGTTGATGTTATTGATAAAGTGCGTGGATATTATTTCCCAAAAATATTAAATACAATTATTACAATTTTTTACCCTTTTATGGATAAAGTTTTTTTATTTTTTTTATTGTTATTTTTTATTTTTGTTATGTATTAATTTATACAAATTAGAGTTAATACGTTTATGCTGTAATTTTATATGAACACAATATTTAAATAATATTTATACGTCGTTTTACCCATTGTATTATGTATTTTTGCAATTAAATATAGATAAAACAGTTTATTTGACTATGGGCAACACTTGATTTCCTTGGTATTTTCCGGTCTTTTTCAGTTATGAGATATTAGCTAAAAAATGTCGCCAAGTTTTTTTACCTTCTTGGTTCGATATTAAGTAAATTTTAGCATTCAATATGTGTAAACCTAAATTTTTTTAATGCATTTTGATTATTTAGCATTCAAAAAATGGTAAAAATTATATGGACGAAATTATTTAATAGATAAAAGAGGGGGCGATAAAGGAGTTAGTAGTTAATTAAATTGCTGTCAAACACGCCATTTATTCCCCCAAAATTGTAAATTTCATAAACATATCCCTTTTTAATTGCAGCAAGATCCAGTAATTAAAAGTTTTATATTTTTTGGCATTTCGATTTATTTGTCGTAAACTGCGATATTTAACATCCAAAAACATAATATATGCTTTTTAGAAATAGGGGAAAAAGATTAGGAAAGAGGGCAAAAACAAATACGAAGATAAGAATTTAGTGTTGCCCTTAGTCTAAAATGTTAATGTTGCCAATTTTTGTTACATGTATTTATGACATTTGTATTGTTGTGTATATATTTTCAAATTACTATGATGTTTTTATATAGAAAATTTTAGTTATATAGCTCAAGCGTTTTTTATAAATCAACCTTCTTATCTTTACAAAACTTATAAAATTTCAAGCCGCCGATGTCAATAAACAGTCAAGGATTCACACATCAGATACCAGCAGGACCACCTCCACCACTATTTGGTATTATATCAAGATTGTTAAGTCTTTACCCATTTTTTATATATTGACCATAATCATCATCCTTATATACATTTGAAATGTTGGTTTTACAAAATATTAAATTTAAAGAAATGATTGAAATAAAAAATGCATTTAAATGTCAAATGTAATATATTTAAACTCAAAAAAACTGTAAAAATTTATGATTTTTGTTTTTTATTATATTTAAAAAATCAGGTGTTTATGGTTAATCTTACATTATATATGCTAATTCATACATTTTATTATTTTTTGTATAAATATTAAATATTCTTTTGACTTAAATTGCTCTGAAAGTATTATCATAGTTAAAATTAGTACTTTATAATAATTTAAGTTTTTAAATTTATTACAAATAAAATTATTCCAAAATATTCAATGCATTTTAAAAACAAAATTATTATTTTGAAATATATTAACTAGTCTCAATACAATATTCCTTTTAAAGCTTAAATTTGAAAGTTTAAAAAAACTGTTTATTTAAAGAATTTATTTATATTATTGTTAAAAGGGTTTTATTAAAATAATTTTTGAAAATTTTATTGGTTTTCCAATCTTGTTGTCGCTAATGAACTTTGTTAGCGATTGAATTTATTTTATAAGAATTGAATTAAAAAACAAAATTAAAATTATTTTTTTTGTTTTAAATAATTCTGAATATTTTTTTTGCAAGTCGACTTGTTCTAACATGTGGAATGAATTAATAATTGTTTATAAATTAAAGTTTCGAATGCGCCTCAAATTAAAAATATTTGAAATTAGAGAATTTAGTTGAATCAGTGGGCTTTTTGATTTTAACAATACATTTTTAGCCTTTATTCCGTATTTCCTCTTAAAATTGCATTTTTCAATGCTGGGAAATTAGGGAGGAATATAAACATAATTAAAATTTACATTTTACTTTAAATAGAATATTAATTTTTTATCTAGCCAAAATAAATTTCTTGCGAATTTAAAAAACATAACAAACAAAATAGAAATAGAATATACCCATGATGTAACTATGCAAAAAAAAATTTATAAGATACTTCCTGTACCTAAGAAAATATTCTAAGTGGAAAAATTTGGAAATCGGAAAATATATATGAGATAAGGCTATCATGATGATTATTTCTTGCGAGTGTTATGATTTACTTTTTTCACGCATTTATTTATGTCGAACTCTGTTATCTTAAGAAATTCTTTTTCCAATTTGCCTTGTTTGAATTATCAAGTAAATAATTAAATTATTCACGAAACTTGGCATTTTGATCAAAACACGAAACAGGATTTTAAAGGCGACAAAATATATTAATCAAATAATCCCTTCGTTGGTAATAAGTCCCAAATCAAACTTCTCGAATTACCTCAACCACATTTTTCGCCCACATGTGTTTTTATAATAATTATTTTTTGCTTATAAAATTATTTTTTGTTATACAGAATTCATACATTTTTGTGATCTATTATTAGCTGGTGATAAATCCAATCATTAGGAATTAAAAAAACTACCAGAAAGATTTTGAGTGTAACTGAAATTTATGATAAAAGTATTTAGTTAATATTTTATATTTTTATCGGCCCCCCTTTTTATTATTGTTTCCAACATAAAATTACTTTTGCTGATAAAAACTTACGAAAATATTATAAAAAATTATCCTACTTATTTAAAATTTATAAAACTAATTAACCATATAACGCGCTAGTATGATCATAACCTAGCTTCTTACCTTAATCATAGTTTAACTTACCCCTAAGCTAGTTTTGATAGGAAGAGTTATGTGTTAAATTATACTTGTAGCCATTCTTTTACCTATTGATTAAATTTATCACCAGCCATTGCCTAATTTTAGATATTGAAAAATTGGTTGATTTATTCTATGTCGAAATTATCAACTTATTTAAAAAATTTAATTTATAATTTCCTGTTATATATATTAATATTTTTTTTATTTGTAATTTGATTATTTATTACATTTTATTTTTATCGATCAATACAATCTCATTTAAGCTATCTTCAGTCATTCATTTCTACCCCTTTTTATTTATATAATTCAAATTATTATTATATTAGGAAGCTTACCCCCTCCTCTCACGGATCTCCGGCAAAGCATTGCGAATAATAATAGTGCACTTGGTGGAATAATGAACCAGTCGTCGGGTGTTAGACCTCCGGCCCCTCACCTAAACCCGGCCTTCTTTCCACCACCCCCCTCATCACATCAGCTGCACCCACCTCAACAACAACCGTCAGCCTCTGCATCAGCTGGCATAGCCGCTGCAGCGGCAGCCGCCGCTGCTGCCGCAGCTGCGAACGCCAAAATGGCCGCTAGCGCCCGAAGAACGCCGCCTTCTTACGGGGCGGCGCCATACGATGCGCTTCATAATGATTATGGGCCAAGGTGAATGAATGAATGTTTTTTTTGATAGCGACGTTTTTTTTTGAGCTAAGTCCAAGTGCGGAACCTTTTTTTTTTAAATTTGAAATTTTTTTTCACATGGTTAGGTTTTTTTTTAAAATAAATTTTTTTGTTATATATTCAAAAAATTGCCAAATTTAAGTAATATAAAAAAATTGTAAAAAATTAAAATGTTTTGAAAAAGCTATTTTGCGCGAGGCTATAGGTTTGCGATAACAAATTACTTTTGTCAAATAGTTTCCACTAAGGGTTACATTATTAATAATTCAGGTCATCGAATGAATTACACAATAAGAGTAATTTTTATCTGATTGGACAATTTGAAGGACTAATTTTTTTTTAAAATAATCTTTGAACGTAGTCATAACTATATTTCTGAATCATTAATTTTTTACAATGTTTTGTTTGATCTTATAGTTGCCTCTATTTTTTAAATTTACTTAAAAAATCAACAATTTAATTTTTATTCAATATTATCAGGAACCGTACATTTTTGGGGTATATATAATTTTATTCATATAACTTTTCATTAGTTTTTGTTTTTTGAAATGTCTCCCTGTATCTAATTCATAAACTTTAAGCAGTTTTTAATGCATAAGAATTAGTGTACTGTTTAAAAAAATTTTCTGATATAGAAAGTTGATCAGATCAAAACTACCTCTTTCTTAATACCCTTTTTCTTACATTTAAATTTACTTTTTGTAAACCGGCTATAAGCATTACAAATTTTAATAAGACACAAGTAAGTTTTAAGCATTGAAATAATTTGCCTATTTTTCTTATGTTGTCTCAAAATATAATTTTTATTATACTTTTTAAACATTTTTGAATAGAATTTCTACTGAAGAATTTGACGAAATAATGAACCGGAATAAAACAATATCGAGCACGGCTATATCGAGGGCTGTTGCTGATGCAAGCATTGGTATATTGTTAACTATTACACAGGTCAACAAATATCAATATCAGAAGCGTGAATTTTATGAAAACATAAAAGAATGCATCCCCATGATGGCCTAATCTCATATACATTTATCGTTTTTCTTGGTTTCTTCCGTCATTGGCTCCTTAGATCCGTCTATAACGAGAAATGACCTTTTTTGACCATATTCACAGATCTAAATATACCCTAAAAAGAGAGAATTTAAAAATATTTTTTGCATATAAAAATCCCTTGTAGCTTATATTTTTATTCACAAATAATAAAAAATAAATTTTATCAATATATCAAGCTCTTACATCGGCATTTAGATAATACAAAATATTTCGCGTCCAAACTTAAATACGAGACGATAAAATATCGGGTTTTAATTAAAATATTTTTGAATTTAACAGTTTAACTATTGAATATGCAAAAATAAAATTTCAACTTATTTTAGTTTTTGAATCTTTTTTGGTTTTTTTACCTTTTTTTCTAAAATTTTTAATGTTTATAACTAACTAACTAAGTTTGATTTGGAAAAACGGTAAACGGATTTATAACATTGTTGACCTGTGTTATTAATGTGCGTTTTTTCAGTAACAATTTTAAAAGGTTAAAAATTTATTATGTTAGCTATTATATTTAATTTAGATATTTGTTAAATTAATTTGATTTATTTGTGTTATTCGATTGGCATATTTAAAATGAAATTTTGAATTTATGCAAAATTTTTTTGTTTTCTTATGTTTTTGAAATGCGAAAAACTCTAAAAATGCTTTTTTATATAATTTGACAAAAAAAACGTTTATTTTGTTTCCATTGATATTTAACGTGCCTTTAAACAAGAATTTTTGAAACCAATTATATATTTATCTATAGGAGATTTTGGAGCAGCCATCGAGACATTAATTACTGCCATATCCTTGATTAAACAGACCAAAATTTCGCACGACGAACGTTGTAGAATTCTAATTAGCTCGCTTGAAGACACGCTTCATGGCATCGAAAACAAATCCTATGCCTATAGGTTATTTCCAATTTAATTTTAAGTTTCTAACTATATAATATGTTCGGCCATCATTTATACAATTATCTTGTTAAAGGGGTTTTTTCTACCTACTTACCAAGTTTACATTTTTTTCCACCAATAAGGTATATATTCCACTACCATAGTATGATTAGTTTATTATAAACATTTAAAAGTTGCAAAAATTATAATGGCAATTATTTATTAGCTCGAGACCAACTAAAATAGTCATTTAAACAATTATTTTAATTTATTTAATTATAACTTTTATTTTTTGATCACAAAACATATTTAAGTATGTTTAATAGATCCTAAAAAAATTTGAAACTCATATTTCCTCACATTGGTGCTGTGCCATTGTTTTTATCATATATTTTTACCGTATCAATTTTTTTTTTAAACGCTTAGGTTTTTTAATAATAGGTGTTAGGAACAAATATTTTTAATTTCAATAAATTGACTCTTGGTTTTTTTAAAAATTATAAATGTAAGTTTCTTTCTAATCTTGTTAGAGTGAACTACTATTTAAAAAATTTTTAATACTTTTCAGTATGAGTCTTGGTGTGGCATAAGTTTTCATCCCTGTTTTTTTTTCTTATAAATAAATATGAAATGCGAGAATAAGCTAACTATAATCATGAATGTATTTTTAATTTGGTGCAAAAAAATAAATGTATCATAGATTATGTTTGAGTCAATTAATTTAAATATAATCTGTTAAATAAAATATAAATTATTAAAATTACTTATGACTTTTTCATAAGTGCACCATAAAGTTTTAACTGTTATAGTTGCCCTTCTATTTAACAATCGTGGAGAAACCAGATTGCCTAACTTTTTTTTATTCATTTTAATTGTTATATAGAAAGTTAAATTTGAAAGTACCTTTATATATAGACACGAACGGGATAGCAATAGAGGGCGTGGCTCGAGCCGTGAATACGGGCGGGACCGTGGGGGCGACCATCACCGTTACGATCACCGGAGAAGCACGTCTCCTGTCATTCGAGATTTGCGTGATAGTAATCGAGGTGGGGACCGCGAATATAGTCGATATGGAGGTCGAACCGATCAACGCGAGAGGAGTCCGCCACGCCACAGGTTTTTCTTCTTGTTGAGGAAAGATTGTTAATAAAATGTTTCTAATATAATTTAGATTTTTTTGATTTTTAGTTGTTTTACGGGTTTTTCGCCATTTTTACAAATGGCATTGAGTTTACATAATTTTATAGCCTTCTAGTTTAATATGACAGTTTTAATTATCTTTAAATTAGTCTATCTGGTTGTACACAACAATGATTTTTATATAATTACATTAAAAATTTAACAACACATTATTATGCCCCACACATATGAAGTTTTTAAATATTGATTTAATTAATTGTTTATTTAGATGGGTACTTGTGTATAATAGTTAATTTTCACAGTGATAATGTTTTTGCCGACACACGTAAAAACATATTTATTTTTTTAATTAAAAATCTTAAAGATATTAATGAACATAAAAATTCTGTGACCTACGTGTTGTGTGGTATTGCACTTAATATCTAAATATTTAACATATTCATGTTATAGGCGATTATAGGTTTTTAAGACAATAATTATTCCTCTCATTATTCTTCATATAAACAGGGATAGGTCCCGTACTCCCTCTAGACGTGGTCGTGACAGATCACCCCTGCCTCCAATTAATACCAGCACCGGGGCGCCCGCGGGAAGTAGCAGCAGTCGACCCTCCGTCAAAGACCGTTTGGGCGAAAGACCCACCAGGGGCGACAGTAATAGTCGGAGGGGAGGAGATGGTCATCGTTCGGACCGTGATAGGGACCGCGATAGAGGGACGGAACAACCCCGAGACCGGGTCGATCGTGGTGATAGGGACCGCGAATACAACAAATCTGACCATCGATCAGCTGGTTCCTCGTCGACTCGTAACAATGACAATAATAGCAGCAGTACCAATAGAGATAGACATCGGAGTAGTAATAATAAGGGCACATCATCTGTCAATAATGGGGGAGGAAGCTCAAGCAGTACGAAGATATCACCTAAAGTATCTAATAAGGCTTAGAAATTTCCAAAAAAATGAATATTGCGTTATATAGTAGTTATGTGGTGTGTGAGATTTACATTTGTTTATTTAAAAAACCATGTTCTCTTAGATATTACATTTAATGAATTAATATTTTTTGCATATTTTATGTAATGTTCATATTATTAATATATGTTTCTTCAAATAAATTTATATTGAATACATGTTGCTTTTATTAAACTGTATATAATTTTGTATTTTAACTGTAAAATGCATATTTTTTATCGCAAAAAGCAGTGTTTAGTTATTATTGTTTAGAGTTCGGCGTAGAACATATATCTTAATACCCGGATGGGTAAACAACAAAAACATTAAATAAATTTTTTCCCGAACACAAAATTGAACATAAACTAAAGTTAATTAGAATTTTTGTTAAACACGATTTATTCCCAAATAACTAGGATATATATTAGAGTTAAAAATTAAATTTTTCTAGACGTTTTTCGATTTGTCGCTTAATAATTTTAACATATGAGCCATAAAAGGCCAAGTGACTTATTTTGAAAAAACCACATCTAATACTACTAAAATTTATATAATTTAAGGGTGTTTATTTAAGTAATTACCACAAAAACCGCTGAGTTGAGCCTAACATTTTTTAAAATATGTATAAACCAATTTCATTTATTTATAAAAAAAAATTAAAATTGCAGCAATAATTAAACATTGTGGAATGATAAATAGGTACAAAACATTATTATCAGTTTTAAATGTAAAATTTTAACATATTGACAACAAAATTAGTTTTTACCATTATCAGTTAGGCAAATTTGTCTCTTTCAATATTTTAATCTACATTTTGTCCTAAAGATTTTAATTTGTTTGATGCCCAAAAAGTTAATTTTTTTCTTTAAAAGTTTTGTTAAAAATTAAGAAATAAACCTTAATAGAAGAATTTTTATTAATAATTTCATAAGTTGATAATAAATAGTTTGTTTTGGATCAAATTTAAATAAATTTATGATATTCATTTATTCATTTTTGTTGTCAACTTTCGTATAATCAATTTTAATAAGTTATAAGCAAACAGGTTTGTGTTGATCCGAAAGTTAGAATGTCAATATTAATAATATATTATTAAAAAATTATAGCAATAATCTGTTTGTCAAATGATTTCAAGTTTAGACAAAATTTCAGGTCTAAAAAGAATGGAATTAGCGGTATTTGGTTCAATGGGGTGATAAATTAGGACTGCAGTGGGTGTGAGTTTTAAAGACTTTAAAGTGGTATCTTTTTCCAAAGTTTTTGAGATGTCCGTTGTAGTAATTGTAGGCTTATTACCTATTTTAAATATGTAAACATAGATTGTAATAACTTTAAACAAAAAACCACAATATATATTAATACCGAAGGGCGCATTTAAAGTTTATTAATTTTTAAAATAAAACGCAATTTTAGGTCCCCAATCCAAAATATAAGTAAGTAAAAGCGTTTTTCATAAATCATTTCAAAAATTTTGAAAAATAGAAAACAAATTTTTTTCAAATTCTTTCAAAAAATGAAGTCTAAACGCGCCCTAAAATATGAGGATAAAAAACAGAAGTTTTGCCTTGTTTGACAACGCTTGGTTTTTGGTATGGATAAAGCTTTTGACCCCAAGTGGTTAGAAGGGCAAAGTTTTGTTCACTCCCTCCATTTTCGGGCACAGTGTAAAGTTTAATGAAATTAACCACGTCACTTATTTTTTCATTTTCATCGAAAGTGCCTTGCAATACCAGATTGTTGGGAAATTTTACCCGGACGAATGCGTATGTATTGTCGTAGTGTTTTTGTGTAGCCTATTACCCAAAATATAATATATGAATGAATTTAATGTTCATGTAAACTTGATTAAAATTTTAGTATTACATTAATTTATCAGATCAAGGATACTATCATCCTAATTACAGTGGACAGTTTTTTTCTGTTTATTCAAAAGACAAATGAGATTAAAACTAAAAATCTATTGTATAAAACACCAATGATGCTGAAAAATATTTTACTTAAATATTTGAAGAAAAATAAAGACACAGTTAATTTTAATATAATTTTTTTTTTAAAATTCAATACAAGGGTGCTCAAAGTCGCAAGACATTTCAGCAAAACCTTGCCATTTAATCTCCCCAAGTTGGAGGGGCATGCCCCAATATATTGTAGAAAAAAGATATATTTTTATTTTAATTATTTTGATGCAGTTTCATAATTTTCAATCTTTATTGATTTTTTGACGCGTGTTATAACATATCTGTATTTTGGACTTAAAACTTGACTATTTAAAAATTTATTAATTTCCATTTAAAGAATATTTAAAATGCAATCAAAATTTTAAAAAGAATTTTTTAACATAGCAATAAAAATATGTAAAAACAAATAATTAATAAATGTGAATAAAAGGTTATGTAATATTAAAAATAAGTTTTTTGAAAATAGGCATATTTCAAAACTTTAATTTAACATTTCTATCTTAAAAAATGTTTAAAATTTATTTGATGCCTGAGTTTTAAAATCAAATAAGTTTTGATGAAAATTGACCACGAGAGGATATAACTAACCTATAGGTATATAATATAATTAATATGCTTAAATATTACAAATTAAATCAACAAAAAAATAAAATAATTTATTTATAAAATTTTACCATTTTATCAGAATTACGCATCAACTCTCGCTGTTCTTTCTCCAACGCCTCTATTTTCATGGCCCGGGTAGCCAAAACAAGCTCTTTTTCGACAATTTTTTTGTGCAAAGCATATGCTTGCTTAACATCATCCACCGTGTGTTGGTAAAAGTTGTCTGGAGCTTCAAACTTAGGAACGGGGGACTCGAATCGATATAGTCTCGCATCACGGTCAAGTTCAAGTTTTATAGGCTTTACCTATAAAAATTACTAAAAAAAATGATTGAATATGTCTACTCTTATAATTTCATACTACAATTTAATGATAAAAGAAAAGATTATGCCCAAATTAATTTGAAGTTTAAGGTGAATAAAAAATAAAATCTTGTGAATATAGTGAAAAATATTGATGAAGTTATACTACTTATACTTGTCATTTTGCAAATGAATTAAGCCAATTTATAAATAAAGATATTAAAAATTTTAAATATTCCTATCTAAAAAAATGTGTAGTTAAAACCTTTGTTAGTATATCAATTGCATTTCCTAATTCTGAGGTTTGTGAGGTTTCTTCATTCTCATTATCATCAATTTTTCCTTTATCACCGTCATTAGGTTTATAAACATAGAATTCTTCCATCAAAGTAGATTGATTTTCATTTTCAACCTCATTAGCAGTTTTAGATCCTTTTATAAGAGATTGTTGCTCAAATGGATCAGTTATTTCATAATAATTAGAAGGTAGGCTCATTTTGGTAAAACCAACAGCATCCAAAAACTCACATGCACCCTGAATAGGTGTAATCTTTTCAAAAAACGCTTTATTGCCAGTTCGAATTGCACGATATTTAGGATTTTCAGGGTCTTTGGCGAGATTTGTAATGTATTTATGAATCATATCAACACACAATTGACTAGCAACTTCTGGATTTAGAGTCTTAATCATAAGAGCAGAGTAGTACAATGGATTTTTGCTGTGTTGTTCCCATAGATAATTTTGTAATTGTCCTAATAATTTTGGGTAAGGAAGAGGAGTCATAGTTTCCAAGAATGGACAGGTAAAATATATTTGCCTATCATTAATCCTGGAACAGGTGCTAGGCGTTTTGCTTGAGGTAATATTACTTTGAGGGTGTTGAGATTGACTGCTTGTAGGATTGCAAGGTGCTGGCCTTCTAAATATTTATGATGTGATTTTAATTTACTAAATATATCTTTAATACCACTTTATTAATTTTAGAACCATAACAATTATTTAAATTAACTATTAATATTTTATTTAAAAAATTTCTTGTTTGAGATTTGTAAGAATTCTATTGCAATTAATAGATATAAAAATTTGCGGAAAATTGACAGTTTTTTTAAAATAGGTTAAACAAAATTATTATTTAAAAGTTTTACCTTATTATTATATGGCTCATTTTACATATAAGTAAAAAAAAGGTGTAGATGTCAAATATATAAAGAAAGTTCCAATGATTAAAATAGGCACAAAGGATTAATAATATTTAAAATATTTATTATTACAAAACTAACCCTTTAACAGAACTATTTTTTTGATTTATCAAAGATTTTCCTGCACCTGCAGTGGCAAATTTGAGGTTTAATTTTTGTTCATTAACATAATCTTTAACCTTCTTCATCAGGGACAGCTGAAGGCCCTAAATAAAGATGTGCTAAATATAAAGATTATTAGGACAAAATAAAATATGGCATACTTGGAGATTTTGTTATAATGTTAAGGGTGGTGCTAAAATTGTTCCATACACATGTAACTAAAATAATGTTGAATATAAAGGCAATAAATAAGGATAATATAATTTTTCCTTTAAATGTTTCAAATAAATCGCTACAAGTTACATTGCTGACCATATGTAAAATTTTTATAAAAAAGTGTAAAATTTAATTTTTTTAATAAAGTCATGTGTTTGCTCCTGTCATATGTTTAATTTAGATTTCAATTTATGCGATACAATTTTAAAATACTACAATGTCCTTGCATTACTCTTTATTATATTATTGTTGCCATTTATTTATAAAATTATTATAAAATTAAAAATTTGGGTTTGTGATCAAACTTTATTTTTGTTAAATCAAATATTTAACTTAGTTAAATATTATGTTGAAACTATTACAAATCTAATAAATTTGCAAAAGAAGTTAGTTAGTTTATTTTGTATGTTAGTCTCTTATTTGAACAAGATATGACGGAACCAACGCTTAATAGTTATAAAAGAATAAAGAGTTTTATTGAAGAAATTATAGTATTAATGACGGAAACTAGTTGTATAGATGATAAGGTATTTATAACATTTTTTTGAAAAAACAGGTCACATATGTGAAACTTATAAGTCTCATAAATAATTTGGAATATGATGATAAAGAAACACTAAAATCTTTGTTTGTTTTATTTAATTATGCAATAAGAAATTATATTTTTATGTACACCAATTATATTCTTGTAGAAATTTCTGTATTTAATCCAAAATTTTATAAAAATTTATATTTGGATGCAATTTTTTGCAAGAATCTTTATTATCTATTAAAAAAAATTGCTACATCTCACAAGTTAGATCAAGCAAATCTGCTTCCAATAAATTCTTTTAATTTTACTACCTATCATAAATTTTTTGGTGATATTCACTATTTATTAACAGATATGCTTATCAGGTAAATATTATTATATAGTGTATGTTTAGCCTTCAAAATATAGTCTTACAACCAAAGGAAATAAACAAAGAAGAAACATTGAGAAAACTATTTGACCAAAACCAACATTGCCACATTCTTCTAAAATTAATTCAAACTGAAAATGTTGTCTTACTAAAGAAATCTTATAGCCCAAAAAGTTTAAATCAAGCAAAATCTAAGGTTGACAAAAGTTTGAAAGAATGTGATATAGAACTGGAAGATGATCAAGTTTTTTAATTTTGAATTTATAATTATAGTACTTATCTTATGATAATGTTCTAGAAGATACTCAGACCATCCCTGTAAATGAGGCTATGAACGTAAGTTATTATTATTTATGTATATTTAGGAGTCTAGTGCAAATTGTACATACCAATATATTAATGACCTTAATAATGAACTTTCCAGAATACTAAAAATCAGAAGACAACTTTGGGATTTAAAAATTGGTATATTGGCAAAAGACATAGATAAAATTCAAAAACAAAAATTGATTGAAGAATATTTAAAAACCCAGCAATTATTTAAAACACTCAATTATCAAGACTGTGGCTCAAATAAAGAGTTTAGAGTTTTAGAGGAAAAAATCATATTATTATATAGGCTTGCTGATATTCCATTTGCTGATGATAACATAGCATCTCCAAAAATAGACAATTTCAACAATATAAATGAAGATGAATCTTTTACCCAACTCAGCATTAATAAATCAAATTTTTACAACCTAGAAAACTCTAAAAAAGATTCTCTTTTTTGCTTGAAAGATACCCCACCAAATAAAATATCTTTATCACAACAATCTTTTACACAAGAAATTCTTGAAAGTGTTAAATTAATTCATTCCTCAAAAAATGATACCTATTTTGAGGATGTTTTTGAGTGAGTGTCCAATTTTTAATAGTTATAAGATTTATGTGCAATAAATAAAACATTTATATTTAATAATCAAAAAATTGTAGATTTGCATGGCAACATTTTTTGCATGGCATTATTATGGTTAACAAGTTTTTGGATAATATGAGCTAACTTTAAACTCTAGACCCGTTTTAGTAATTTTTAAATCTTTTTTTCTTAGGGCACGTGCAAAATGAGTTTTTATTTTCGTGTAATTTTGAAAATTCTGAAATTTTGAAAAATTTATTTTTTTCAAATTTTTTTTTAAAAATATTTTATTTCAGAAAAAGCATTTTATGTGCATATAAATTTGGCAACTTTTTGAAAATTTGCGTTTTATTACAAAATAAAATTTTTAAAAATTTCACAAAAATAAAAACTCACTTTGCACGTGCCCTTATTTGCAGATCACACTAACAAACATTTTTAAAAACCGTTACACTTTATGCCGACAACTGATTTAATTTCTTAACTTTTTTGCTTGTTTATTAGTTTAGTACATGCAGAACATTTATTTTGTTTGGCTGCGGCTAATACATTTTTTAAAATTGTAAAACAAAAATTAAAAAAAAGAATTTTAACGATGAATATTAAAAAATGAGAATTTATTAGCCGTTTTAGGATATGTCCAACAAATTTTTTTTGTAACTAGCCACCATAATTTTGATTAAATGCGTTCGTGATTCTTTCACATTTTTTTTTCACTAGCCGCAGCCTATAGGCCACGTTCAAATTTAAGTTTTTATTTTTGTAAAATTTTAAAATTTTTTAAAGGTTTATTTTGTAAATAAACAAATTTTTTCAAAGAGTTGCCAAATTTATTTTTCAACACATAAAACATTCTGAAATAAAAATTTTAATATAATTTTGAAAATTTAATAAAATTGGCGATCGGCAGGTCTCTTTGGTGTAAAATGAACTCGTTGTTTTTTAAAGCTGAAAAAATTCTACAGTTAAGATTACAAACTTTTACCCAAGTTAATTTTACACTGAATTAATTTTTACACTAGTTCATTTTACACTGAATAGTAAAAATGCTTTGCCAGATAGGACTTATTTAAATAATGGTTTCAATTGTGTCTAACTCGTTTAGTTTTTGAATAATGTGAATTCAAAATTTTAATAATTAGAACTCTCACATACCTAGATTATATTCGACATCTGGCATTGTATAAGGAATTGAATTACTTTATTCGCGAAATTTTCATTTTATGTCTTAAATCTCTCCTAAAATATATACAATTAAAGCTCAAATGTTAGGAAATTATAATATAAATAGATGAATTATGAGTCATAAACTAAAAGCACGTGTGCCCCAGAGGCCTGGCGTGCTCTCTTGCCATGTGCATCGAGGTTTGAGTCCATAGGCTACACTTTTTTTATATTTTTAATAAACCCAAGTGTTGCCTGAGTTAGGGAAAAATTATAACAGTTCCTGGATTGTTATAGTGTTTCACAGGACAACAAATATCAATGGTAGAAAAGTTAATTTTAAGAAAACATAAAAGTTTATATCCCCATGATGGCCTTAATTCATGTATATATTTCGTTTTTCTTAGTTTCTTCTAGCTTCGGCTTCTTACATCCGTCCATATCGAAAAAATTGCCTTTTTTGACCAAATTGACTGATTGAAAAAACCTAAAAAAATTTAAGAATCTTTTTTTCATATAAATATTTCCTGTAACTTATATTTATCATATCAAATAATGAGAAAATTTTTTTGGTATATCAAGCTTTTACATCAGCATTTAGATAAAACTTAAATACGACACGATATATTATCGGTTTTTAATAAATATTTGAAGTTTGAATTTAACAGTTTAGCTGTTGTAAATATGCAAAAAAAATTCAATTTATTTTGTTTATGAATCTTTTTTGTTTTTATGGCATGTTTTCTATAATTTTCAGTGGTTATAGCTGACCAACTAAGTTTGATTAGAAAAAATGGTAAACGAATTAAATTTCTAAGATGGCAGGTTTGTCCGTAGTAGCTCATAACTCTCAAAACTTTGTTGACCTTTGCTATACAATTTATTTAATCAGAAATTTTGTTTATTGTTATATTGATAATAATAAATTATATGTAAAATTTTTTAATCAGTCATTTAGCAAAAATAAGCCAATCATACAAACAGTCTTAACAACTATCCTTAAGGTTTAGTCGCAACCTTGCTTATTGGTAAGGTAAGCTATAAATTTTTTTTTCAAATGGCAAGTGCATAATTAATAGCCTGTGTTAAGGCAAATTTTAGTGTATTTAAAAAGCTATATTTTTAATATTACCCCTTTTTTTTGAAGGTAGAAGAGAAAGTTTAAAAAGTTTTAATATTAAATCTATATTGTAAATTGGTCTTCCAATATATGAGATAGTTTTTTTACTTGTTATTAAAAAAACTCCTGCTGAGACAAACATTTGACCTAAGTTATAAATGACACATAGTTTAAGGGTTATCTGTGATGAAATATCTTTAGTTTTGAATTGCATATTGAGTACAAAGTATGCTAGAATTATCCTCATTTGTGTTAATGTTAAAACTCTGAACTATGTAATATTGGTCCATAATTTGGTTTAACAACAGAACAATATTGTCTAAGTTAATTACTATTTCTTGATATCTAAAAATTTACTTTTAATATTATAATGTTAAGTGTTTTAAAGATTTTATATAAATGAAGAATCAACAACCAGTCCAACTTTTGCTATGGCACATTCGACCACAAAAACTAGCCTATATAAGCATCTTTATATCTTTAAATAGTATTCCTACACTGATATTGCTATTTTTGGGTATATATAATAAGTCCACAACCCAAGGTTTTTTTTTTATGATTTAAAAAATTAACTAATTAAAGTTTATTTTTATAGTTTCGGTATAATTTATTGTTTGTATTTAACTCAGGCAACACTTGAGTATATTGATGATATATACAAAAAAAGTGCAGCCTCAGGAACTTGAACCTTGAGGCACGCCTCGCCAGAGTATATCTATTTATATTATAATTTCTGAACTAACATTTAAGCTTTATATATATATTTTAAAAGAAAATGAATATTTTGCTAAAAAAAGAATTGAATTTTTCTTACAATGTTAAATTAGTCGAAATAATCAGTCCTCTGGGCCCAAATGCTTTTAATTTATTGCAATTCATCTATTTATATTATAATTTCCGAACTAACTTTTTAATTTTATTTATATATATTTTAACAAAAATTATTAGATAGAAAATGAATATTTTGCGAATAAAATAATTAAATTCCTTGTACAATATTAGAATCGTTGAATATAATTATAACTTTGTAAGGATTCACATTTGTTAGTTTACATGGTGATTAAAATGTCGAAATCGCGTCTATTCAAAAAAAAATTAAACGAAACTGAATAACAAATTTGAAATCCTTATTAAATTTAACCCGCGATTAGCACGGTGGGGTTTATACGGATCCCAGCCTTTTTTATAGTTTGAATATCTTCAAAAATATTATATATTATAGGCTAAATTTTTGTGACTTTTTTCTTAAATATATAATAAACAAAACTAGTAATTAAAATTTCGTCTAAAATAACAAAATTTGTTTAAAATTTTTAAATTGAATTGGGGTCCGTATGGACCCCAACATGGTAAATTTTAATGTTGAAAATCATTATATTGCTTCAATGTAAATAACCTAAAATCGTTGCAACCTTCTATTTTAGTAGCACTTATTTTTCTTTAAAATAATAAAAAAATAAAGATTATAGCTCTAAAACTCTTGAAGTTATAGAAGTTTAAAATTGAAGTCCGTATGGACCCCACTGTACCATTCGCGTTACAAAAATCTCACCCTACCATTCGTGGGTTAACAATAAATATTTAAACTTGCAAAGCATTTTTACTATTCGGTGTAAAATGAATTCTTGTCTACACGAGTTAATTTTACACCGAATACCTGCCCACAAAAATAAAAACTCAATTTGCATTGCCTTAGCCTTGTTTGTCTTGTTATGCTATTTATAATTTTTTTTTCATAGATTGATTTATTGTTGTTTGTGTTTTATTTCAAATTTTGCATATAGTTGGTTTTTTAATGTTAGTTTTTAGATTTAAATGCAGGCTTAAAATTGATCAATAAAATATATCAAAAGTAAAAAATCATTGATTTCGGTATAAAGATTAAAATTGATTTGTCCAAGTGTTATTATTAAAATATTGAGAGATCAAACCTGCCACCTTGGGAAATATTAAATCCGTTTACCGTTTTTCCTAATCAAACTTAGTTAATCAGTTATAAACATTGAAAATTTTAGAAATAAAGGTCAAAAAACCAAAAAAGATTTAAAAACAAAAATAAATTGAAATTTTATTTTTGCAATATCAAAATAGTTAAACTGTTAAATTCAATCTTCAAATAATATTTTCATTAAAAACCGATAATATATTGTGCCGTACTTAAGTTTGGACGCGAAGTATTTTGTATTATCTAAATGCCGATGTATGAGCTTGAAAAATTAATAAATTTTTTCATTATTTGTGATTAAATATATAAGTTATAAGGGATCATATGCAAAAAAGATTTTTAAATTTTTTCTTTTTACGGTATATTTAAATCTATCAATTTGGTTAAAAAAAGGTCATTTTCGTTATAGACGGATCTGAGGAGCCAAAGACGGAAGAAACTAAAAACGAAAAATATATAAGACATAAGAGATTAGGTCATCATGGGGATGCATTTTAGTTTTCATAAAATTTACGTTTATGACATTGATAATTGTTGACCTGTGTTATAAACTATATGTAAAACGATATAAAAAAATAACTAGAAAATAAGGTTGAAATTATATAAGATATTACATCGAGGCAATATTAGTTTTTACAATTAAAACTTACCCTGTTGGGTTCATATAGACCCCAATAAAATTTCTAATTTTTAAACAAATTCTGTTTTTAGACTTAGGCCATAATTACTAGTTTTGTTTATTACACAGCACAACAAGTTTTTAAAATTTCTCAGCTGATTACAGAGACCAGACCTGCTCTGTGGTCTCCAAATATGTTTTCATTTTTTTCCGATCAAACTTGAATATCGATTTATAAACAAGTGGACCTTATGCTGACACCTGTTTTTTTTCACTTTATTGTTTGTTTATAAGTTCATGCATAATATTTTCTAGTTCACATAAGCTTTTTTGTTGTATGACTAAATTGTATTGTTCGTTGTACTAATTTTTATGAAGTGATTTTATTTATATTGTTAGTATTTTATTAATTCATATGTTGCACATAATTGTTTTGGTAATGTAATATTAAATAAAGTAGTCAAGCTTAAAATTGATTTTTAAAATTTTGAAATAATTAATTTAATTAATGCGTCTAAGCTGAATTTTTATTTTTAAAAGTTTTTAATTTTTTAGCTAGGGGTTTAGCGTCCAAGGTAAAACTTAATAATTTTATTTTTTTTTTGAATTGTTTGTTTTTTTCGACAAGCTTGGGGTGTGTGTTTTAAAGTGGTTGCGTCCAAGGTTAAAATTTAAATTTTTTTTTAAAATTTGATTTTATTTACAAATTTAGGTGGGATGAGTCTGCCAAGGTGTCTAAACTTAAATTTACAAATATTTCGATGCGTCCAAGGTTTTTAATAATTTTACAATTTTTTTGATTTTTTTTGGTTTTTAGACAGCCTTGGGGTGTGTGTCTTAAAGTGGTTGCGTCCAAGGTTAAATTAAATTTTTTTTTTAAATTTAATTTTGACACTTTGGCGGACTCATCCCACTTCAATTTGTCAAAAAATCTAATTTTGACAAAATAATAAATTTTTAAAGTTAATCTTGGATGCATCCACTTTAAGACACACTACCCAGAGCTGTCAAAAGACATACATTTTTTTAAAAATAATTAAATATTCAAGTTTAACCTTCAACGCATCGATATATTTTCAAAAGTTTAGACACCTTGGCAAACTCATTCCACTTAAATTGGTCAAAAAAATCAAATTAAAAAAAAAATTTAACCATAGACGCAACCACTTTAAGACACACACCCCAAGGTTGTCAAAAAACAAAAAAAAAATAAAAAAAAATAATAAAATTATTAAGTTTAACCTTGGACGCATCGAAATATTTGTAAATTTAAGTTTAGACACCTTGGCAGACTCATCCCACTTAAATTTGTCAATAAAATCAAATTTTGAAAAAAAGAATTTAAGTTTAACCTTGGACGCACTTTAAGACACACACCCCAGGGTTGTCAAAAAAAAACATATATTTTCTTAAAAAAATAACAAAATTTCTATGTTTAACCTTGGACGCATCGAATAATTTGTAAATTTAAGTTTAGACACCTTGGCAGACCCATCCCACTTAAATTTCTCAATAAAATCAAATTTTTAAGAAAAAATATAAATGAACTTTGGACGCATTCACTTTAAGCCACACACCCTAGGGCTGTCAAAAAAAAACATAAAATTTTTTAAAAAATAATAAAATTTCTAAGTTTAACCTTGGACGCATCGAAATATTTGTAAATTTAAGTTTAGACACCTTGGCAGACTCATTCCACTTAAATTTGTCAATAAAATCAAATTAAAAAAAAAAAATTTAAATTTAACCTTGGACGCATCCCTTTAAGACACACTACCCAGGATTGTCAAAAAAACCTTTTTTTTATAAATTATTAAATTTTTAAGTTTGACCTTGGACGCATCGAAATATTTGTAAATTTAAGTTTAGACACCTTGGCAGACTTATTCCACTTACATATGTCAAAATCAAATTATTAAAAAAAAAATAAATTTCACCTTGGACGCATCACCTTTAAGACACACTACCTAGGGTTGTCAAAAGAAACATATATTTTTTACAAAAAATTATTAAATTTTTAAGTTTGACTTTGGACGTATCGATATTTAAAATTAGACTTAGACACCTTGGCGGAGTCATTTTATAAATCGCCAAAACTTGGACACATCCATTTTTTCGATAGATTAGACTTCTTGGCGGACATATCCCAAGGGTAATTATGTCCAAAATAAAAAAAATATAAAATTTTTAAATTAGTTTGGACGCATTCATTTTTAATGTATCTTAGACTTGTTGGCAGACACCAAGTAAATTTAATACAAAGACAAACTACAACATTACATGCAAAGATAAAAACAATTAAACAAAAAAACTTGCAAATGGATGAACTCTAAAACCCAGGCAAACATAAACAAAAGAAATATAAAAAAAAACAATATGAACCTTCCTTGTACTCAGTACAATGTACTTTATTAGTGTTATTTTGCTTGCTTTTTTTTTGATTTTTTAAACTGTCATCTAATGCATTTTTTTATTAAATAAAGTGTATCCGGATATTTAAAATAAAAAATTGAAGTTTTTTTTCCTTTAGGTGTTCTCGAAGTCGCAAAATCTATCAATTTGATCAAAATAGGCCTTTTTTCGATAAGGAGGGATGTAAGGAGCCAAGGCACAAAGAAACTAAGAAAAATGAAATACATATATGAGATAAATAAATCACGGTTGTGTCATTGATATTTGTTAACTTGTGTTATAAATTTAGAATAAAGTCAATTTTGACCAATAATATATAATCTTTTTAAAGATGTTTAAATTTTGAAAAGTCCTCGTTTCATATGGACCCCACAATATTGATTGAGGGTTTAATACCAATCATAAAGATTAACAATTTTGTTAAAATAGTCAATGTCAAAGAAAATTTTAAAATAAAATACTTGAAAAACTACTCGAAGTCTGAACGCGCCTTACAATAAAATTATTATAATATTATATTAATGTTTATCTAACGTCATTAATTCTTATGGAGGTAAATACAAAAAAGTTGTTTTTCATGACCTCACTTTGCACGTGGCCCTATGCTCATTAAATATTTATCGAAGGGCAGGTCTATTCGGTGTAAAATGAACTCGTGTAAAATGACCTTTTACACGAGTTTATTTTACACCGAATAGTGTTTTACACGAGTTCATTTTACACCAAATAGTAAGAACGCTTTTCAATACAGGAAAATTATTTAGCTTAGAGTTTTCTAATGTAACTTTTTATGAGGATTTCAAATATATTATTGAAATTTTTCCAACTTGTTTAGTTTTTAATTAAAAAGTTATTCGTTAGGAATTTTATTATACTCGCAATATTTAGTTCCAAGTGCATTTATATATTCTATTAATTTATGTTAAAATATTACTATTAAGCTTATTAAATATTTGAAATAAATACTAAAATCGTGCAATAAATATTAAACCGAGTGTTGCCTATTATATAGCGTAATGGGCTAATAAGCGAGAGGTCCTGGGTTCGAGTCTCTGTGAAAACATTTTTTTATTTTTTTTTAAGATATCTACATAGGTCAGCATCTGTACTTATCTACAGCTGATTACTCCATAGAATATATTTTTGTCCTATTTTGTTGTACGTGTCCTATTACACACAATCGACAGAGAAATCGATCAATATATGCACACAAATGTTAGGCTGACTTATGTTAATATCTTAAAAAAATAAAAAAAATCTCTTCGCAAGAACTCGAACCTAGGACCCCTCACTTGTTAGCCCGTTATGCTACATACTAGGCAACGCTCGGTTTAATTTCTGATGCACGATTTAATATTTATATCAAATATTTAATAAACTTGATAGTAATATTTTAACATAAATTAATATATTTAGATGCACTCGGAATTAAATATTGCGTGTATAATAAAATTCCTTTTAAAATTTTAGAATGGCATAATACAACGAAAAACTTTGTAATTCATTAACTTTCGTTTAGTGACTAATAAAAACTTTTAAATCGCATTTTTTAATAAACTTAACAAGTTAGAAAATTTTCAATAATATATTCGAATTCCTCATAACAAGTTACATTAGATAACTTTAATTAAAAAAATTTTCCTATTGAAAAGCGTTTTTACTATTCGGTGTAAAATGAACTCGTAAACTCTATTCAATGTAAAATGAACTCGTGTAAAAGGTCGTTTTGCACGAGTTCATTTTACACCGAATAGACCTGCCGTTTATCAAATGCTGTGGCATAAAATTTGTATGTTTTAATATATTTGGAGCATTGAACAATTATTTTTAAGACAATTTTAAATTATTAAGTTTAGGATGTAAATAAATGTTAAC
>JAUIRJ010000095.1:0-30165 GCA_030555515.1 Acutogordius australiensis | reverse complement strand
TTATAGCTATTCACTTGAAGTTATCTATATTATTAAAAATAAAATTTTTTTGAGGTTTTGTTTACCGTTCAAAATCCACGAAAAAAAAATCGTTTGTGTAAAAAGGTGTCTGGGAATGCCAATTTTTAAGTTTTTATCCACGAGGTGTGCATATTTTTTTATATAAAATAAAAAAACTTTTACGTCAAAAAGAATTTGAGAAAACTATTTTGCTAGGTGAATTTCATTCTGTGGTTGAAGATTCCCTAGCTAATGCACATGAAAAATTTCAAACCTCTAGCTACTTCCGTTATCTATACTAATAAAATAATTTATGTCAGTATTGGCCATTTAGACCAACAAAAACGTCTAAAAATAAAACTTTAGATTTAAAAAGGTGTACTGGCCATGGCAAATGCATTGTTTTTTTCCACGAGTATTGTGCATATTTCTTACTTATACGAAAAAATCGAGTTACCAAAATAATTAAAAATTACTTTTAAATTTTAAACCCATCCTAAGTTATCCCTATAATCACTTAAAAAAGTTTTTTTATTACGTTTAATAACCCAATTATATAAAAGTTACGATGATTTTAATAGTAAGCAATTATATTTTTACCTTTATACATCAAAATTATATATTACGGGTGAACGTACAAATTACTAATATTTTTATTTTAGGTCTGCACGTTTAAAATCATATTTGATAAAACAAATTGTTTATTTTTTTTTATGTCAATACATAATAAATAATTGGGTTAGATAAAAACTAGAGTATTTTACATCTTTGACTAAATTAAATACTTAATTAATAATAATTTTGTTATAAGTTTAAAAACGACGTTTTGTCGAGAATGTAAAACGACATAGACCGTATTTTTTCCTCTCATTTAACATAAAATATCAATATTATCCTTCATCTAAACTAAAGTTTTAAATTTTAATATTTTATATTTTTGAATTTTAAATGACCGATTGCATTAAGTCAAATTTCGTAAAGTTTTCCAGATTTATCACAACCAATTTTTCAATTATAGGCTTATTTCTTGCCTAACTTAACATAAACAGTAAAAAAAATTTTCAGGAGTCAATATTGCCTTGTAAACTTCCAATTCTATTCCCTAGAATGGTCGCTCGCTTATAGTGTTTAGGTCTTACCTTTTGCCAAAATTCCAAAAATGACCAAAACATATCTATTAATTTAAAGAATAAAAGATCTAAAATCTTTTAGCCATAAAAGTCTGCCAGGTACGTTCTTACCTTTGTATTTTTTATAAAGTAGTTAATCTTAAATTTAAAGCTATCTCTGCATTTAGTTTTTTTGATTAAATATTTTTGATGCTATATAGCAAATAATTTGTGATAAACATTATAAATAGCACTTAAAATTATTGTATATTTAACTTTTTGTCAGAAAATATAAATTATTGTAATTTTTATTTCCATCTTTCATCTTCATTAAAGCAAAAGTACTGGAAATAACTTCCTTTTTATATAATAAATATTAATAAATTTATATTTAATTATTCATAGAATTTTTTTCAGTTTGATATTGATTTTTTAGTATAAACTATTGTAAATTTGGCCCATTTACTGAATATTATAGGTATGATTTTCATTTTAAGATATAAATAGAAATTTAAAAAAAGCTTAAAACAGGAGTGTTTTCAAGATATTTTTATTTAAAATTTTTGATATTAGATATAATCCTATTCGTTTTAAAAATATTTTTTATATTTATACCCAAATATAAATATTTTTTCCTTTGACAAATTATTTTTCAACTGTATTCTTAAATTACTTGCTATAATTTTATGTATCTCATCTTTCTTATCTCATTAAATTAACTAATTTGCAATTATCTTTGTTCCACTTTGTCAAAAATAGATAAAAAAATTTTATTAATAAGGGGGGATATCCGGCGGAAGCCGGGTCACATATTCTAGTAAAGGTTTAAAATTGTTCGTTTGGACTCCATTGTAGCATCAGCGTTACAAATTTCTCACCCTACCATTTGCGTGTTAAGGTATTTTCGTCGCAAAATCTGTCATTTTAATCAAAATGGTCATTTTTCAATAGCCCATGACAAAAAAATTCGGAAAAATAGAAATTATATAAGAGATAAGGTCACCATAAAATTTTTTTCAATGTAATAACATTTAATATCCAATCAATGTCAAGGTGTGCTGTTCAAATAAAAATTTTTGTAAAATCACTGTGTTCGTTTATTTCTGTTGTAATAAAGGCTATATTGAGCAGTGTTATATTATTTTAATACATCAACCTTGTATATTCTTTAATGTAAAAACAAACAGCCCAGCAATTTTTATATAAATAATCGCCCGTAACAGCCACCTGTTAAAGATAACGACAATTCTTACGATACCAAAACATGTGGGCAGCCGAAATAAATATAATGTATTCAAAAAAAAAATATAAGAAAATTAAAAAAAATTTATCCTAGTTTATACATAGAAATTTATTATCTGGGGCTTAATGGAACTTTTTATTTCTAAATAGATGCTGATGTTTGTCATAGAGCAAATTTAAATCTGTTAATTTTATTATATATAATTAAAATTTCACAAAAATGGAGAACCAATATTGCATATTATAAAGTTATTAAATTGTGTCCGTATTAACACATCATATATATTGCAAAAAAATAAATAAATTACGATTTTATTAAGAAAAGTTTATTAATATATTCTGATGCGGAATTTGGGCTTGTTTTATTTTTACAAATTTTTTACTAAGAAATTTAAATAGACTGTCTACGTTTATTGCCAACTTTTAAAAAATAGTAGAAAATAAATGACACAACGTTAATCTGTATTATAAATTAAAAATATCATAAAGAGAAAATTGTTAATTTTATTATAATCAATTATACCTTAAATTATTTTATTTCTTAAATTAAAACAGGCCATAGCTAGCATTTATTATGAGGAAAATAGCACAATGATGCAAATATAACTTTTATTAGGTATTTAATTATTTTTGAAATAAAAAAAATAAGCGAAGCCTAAAATTGCCTAATAAATATTAATATTGCTGCTGCATAATATTTGTTTAAACAGCATATATAAAATATAAAATGTGTAAACAAATTTTACAATAGACAAACCATATGCTTGACTCTTTTAAAACAGGTTTTATGAATGCTTGATTTAATAGCGACGCCATGCGGATAGCAATTATCGGACAAAGCAAATTTAGCGCTGATACTTTACGACTTTTAAAATTTAATGGGTATACAATTTGTGGCGTTTTTGGAATAGAAGATAAAAGCGGAAAGCCTGATGATTTAGGTGAATTTTTTTATTAGCTGACCAATTAATTGATTTTTGAGATATTATTTTTGTATGGATATCTTATAAATTTAACTTAGTAGAATCAACTTTTTTTAAATTAGTTAAAGAAGCTGGGAGTTTGGGTGTGCCGGTTATGAAGATCAAAAAATGGAGAATTGGAAAGAAATTATACCTGAAATATTTGAATCATACAAAGCTACAAACCCAGATTTGAATATTCTCCCATTTTGCTCTCAGTTTATACCAATGGAAGTAATTTTGTATCCCAAGCATAAATCAATTGTTTATCACCCCTCATTATTACCTTTACATCGTTGGGGCATCTGCAATAAATTGGTAATACAGCTTAATTCAAAAATTTGTCAATTTTGTTATATTTTTTACATAAATTTATGGAATAAAATATTTAATTAAATAAATAACAATAGTTTTTTATTGACTTTTTATAACTCTGATTTTTAAAATGAAAAGGTAATAGCTATAATTAGCTTTTAAAATTAATATCAGAACCTTAATTTGTACTAGGACAATAATGAATGGTGACAAGGATGCTGGCTTTTCAATATTTTGGGCAGATGATGGGCTTGACACTGGGCCTATTCTTTTGCAAAAATCAACTAAATTAGATGACAATGATACTGTTGATTCCCTTTACAACAGATTTTTGTATCCTGAAGGCATAAAATGCTTGGTATTTTTTCTTTAAATTTATATTTTTGGCCCTTTAGGACATTTATAAAAAAAATTTTATAGCCTAAAATATATATTTGACTTGGGATCTCTCTTATATGAGCCACCCATTCAATTAAAAAGGCAAAATTTAATTTGCTTAAAGCAGTTTTGCAATACCCAAATACACCAAAACTAATATTTTTATGGATTTGTAAACGGTTTTTTTATATGGCTCCTTGATCCTTACATTTGATTAATTGGCTGCTCTTATCTCTACTCATAGTTCTCAGCCAACCACATGGTTTTACACAAATTCAAATTCATTTAAATTTTATCAAAAAAAAAAATGAACGAACGAATTAAATGAGCATACATAAAGTTCATCGTTCTCTTCCCCTCTTTTTGGTATACAATCTCAAATACGATCTAAATTTAATTTTAAACTTCATAAACAACACCGTGTCATTGACCTACATTTTTATTTTTCGCATAATACCGCTTTTTTTCATTTTTTTGTCAATATATTATCGCTCAGTTTGTTAAATATATTTAGAAAATGCGCCCTTTGCCCTTTAAATTTTTTCCTGAATGTTTGATTTGGCTATTTGACCAGTGATATTGCTTTAAATTTCAAAAAAAAAACGCAAAAAAATTAATAAAAATTTTTGAAAAAATATGAATTGGCAGTTGCTATTTATTAATCAATTCTTTTGCTAATTCCACCTTCTTCAAACTCGTCAAAAATATCAATGATGCAAGCTTGCATGTGGATTTTTAGACCAGTGGGGTCAACGATTGTCAATATTATTTAAATGTGGGTGTGACATGCCCCCTCGCCAGATAAATATTTGTTTGATCACCTTTACGTGAATCATACAAATATATATTGAAGGTTTTTGCAATTTATTTATTAGAAATATAAGGCCTTTTCACCAACCATTAATAAATTTAATCTAAAATAATGAAATTTGAGCATAATGCACTAGAATTTTGGTTACATTTTGTTTTTGACAAAGAATATTTTTTAAAGCGTATTAAACGATACTAACCTAAATAGATTTAGTTGTTTATTAAAAGTTGCCTAAAGAGTGATTTTTACCTTGTGGGCTCTTTAAACTATTGAATATGGTTCAGGCAAAATTGTTTTACGCCCAAGCCCTTTTTACAATAAGATCAGAAACAAAATTTATATTAAGTTGCTGAGTATCGTTTCAAGGCGGTAGACACGAAAATATGAGCTCGCAAAGAATATATAAGTCCCAAAATCTAGGTCTCGCCTGCGCGCAAATAAATTTTGCTGTTTTACTCGACTGCGATATATTATATATTGCTTCGAAAATTTTTTTTATATTACTAAGAGGTAATTGGTCTTGTTAATGGTCGATATAGGCTAAATTGTAATTTACTTATAAGGTTCTGTCTCGTCTCTTTTATAACCGTGCCAAAACTTAGTAGATTTATGAATTATAGGCACTCCTTTAAACCACAAATCATATAGAAGAAATTGTAATACATATAACTTTTAATTTGGTAAGACCTGAGCTAGTTTCGTTTTTTATATTACAATAATTTCAGACTTCTGCCTTATCAGAACGATATACAGTAAATATTTTTAAACGCCTCTTAATTTAACTGAATATTATGCCAAACAGAGGTGTTATTTGACGATTCCTGCACTTTTTATAAAATTCAATGTTGGTGACCTCGGATTTCAGTTATTTCTTGTAGGTCTCCAAATAGGGCTAATTTAATAAACAATAAAACATCAAAACTTCCTTCAAATTATTATTTCATGTTTAATAAAGTTTTTTAACCCATGTAACTACCCATGTAACTACAGTTGGAGTCCGTAAAACTAATTGATTCTGGCAACGCACCCGCCATTACCCAAAATAATGACATAGCCACCTATGACCCAATGTGGACCAAGGCCGAGCAATGTCAACTTAGGTGGGATCAACCTGGACGGGCTCTTCATAATTTCATCCGTGGAAATGATAAAAAACCCGGGGCTTGGGCTTACCTCACCCTAGATGGATTGGAAAATAAAGTTTTTATTTTATTTGTAGAAATTAGTTTATGGCATTATATATAAATTTGAAATACTTATTACACAGGTCAACAAATAGAATTTTATGAAAAAAAGATTTTATTCCTATGATGGCCTTATCCATTGGCGTAGGAGAGGGGGGGGGGGGGGGGGGGGGGGTTTGGGGGATGAAACCCCCTCCAAGCATGCCATATCCCCACCCAAATTAAAAATTTTTAGTGCCCCCCCCCCCCCCAAGCTTTACAACTTGCTACGCCCTTGGCCTTATCTTATATATATTTCGTTTTTCTTAGTTTTTTCGGCCTTGGCTCCTTACATCCGTCCATATCGAAATGGCCTTTTTTGACCAAATTGACAGATCGAGAATATTTAAAAAAAAAATTTTTTTAGTATTTCAAGCTCTTACATTAGCATTTAGATAATACAAAATATTTCGCGTTCAAATTCAAATACGACACTACATATTATCGGTTTTTAATAAAAGTTTTATTTGAAGTTTGAATTTATCAGTTTTGCTGTTGTAAATATGCAAAAAAAATTCAATTTATTTATGTTTTTTGAATTTTTTTTTGTTTTTTTGACTATTTTTTTCTAAAATTTGCTTACCCTAAGGATTTTTTAGGTTTCTAATAATTAAGCCATTGAGGTCGTAAAACTCTAGGGCCTGTTTTATTGGTAATTCAAAAATTTTTCGCTTTAGGGCCTTTACAATTTTTTAAATTATAAATTTTAATGTTAATATTCATTTCTATCTTTTGTTTTAACAGAAAGTCACCTTCTATTCATCAGTATTATGGAAAAGCCACAGTGTTCCTGCAGGGAAGGAAGTTCAATTCATAGACGCTCCAAAATCTGGAATTGTGTGCGAAGATGGACTTATACTTTTTGGGAATGATGATATAATGGTAACTATTTTTTTTATTTTACTATGTTTTTTAAATGTTTTTAAAGTTTTGGGATAAAGAGGGCACTATTTTTCTCTATGAAATGTGGCTAATAGTAATTTCAAAACCGTAAAAGAATATTTTTTTTATAAAAATTTTATTGGCCTAAATTAAAAATTGAGAATTTATGTAATTTAATCGATTATATGCCTGACAAAAAATTTTTAAAAAATAAAATTTTTAATTTCTTAATTTTGTTGCACTAGCTACCTTAACGTTAATTAAATGCGTTTGATTTTTTTTTCTTCAAAATTTATTTTTCCACCAACCACAACCACACATATAATACCTTAGTCTCGTATTAAGTGCTTATTTAAGGGCAAACCTTTCATCGATAAATTTGAAAAAAGTCAAATAATTGAGCCAATGTCTTTTTTGTTATCAATTAACTCTAAAAAACATTAATTCATATATATAGAAGAGCCTTGTAAATTAAAATTTTATTTGGCCAAGTATTTCAAACTAACTACATTCTCGTGGCTACACATGGTTCTACGAATTTACTATAATTATGCTAATTTTTAATTTGCTAAATATATAAATCCATATAACCTTATTGATTTTTTGTATTCTAATATCAAGATCAACGTAAAGCAAGTCTCGGTAGATGGAAAATTAATGGACAGCAAAGTGTTAAGCCAATACGTTGACGATCTGAATAACGATAGCGGGCTTAGCGAGATGTCCCATGACGACCTAGACTCTCTCAACGGGAATGGTAATGGAAACGGTAATTGACTCATTTATGGCATTAGTAAATTTTAGAAAATTTAAATTTTTTTAGTTTGAATGAAAATAAATTAAAATGCTAACTTGCATATATCGACTGACTCTTTATTTTTAAAAATTTTTGTTTTGTTTTTTTTTTGATATTTTTCAATTATTTTGTTCATTCGTTTTAGTATACATATTAACAAATAACTTTTTGGGTAAATGATGACTTGTACAAGAAAATGAAATTTTGTGCCTCTTTAATTTCGTGCTGTTATTCTTCTATAATAAAATCATTATACAAAAATTGAACAACCTTTTTTTTAATTTGCTGAAAAAAGTTTTAGGAACCACATACCTTATTTAAGTTGTTTAAGCTTATGTTAAAAAATTATTTAGTTGGTCACATCTTTGGATAATAAATTTTTTAAATAATTTAATAAAAATCTTTTGTAAAGATAATTTAAAAAGATTAAAAGTTATAACTGCCCTTTAAAATATATAAAATGTTTTGCCTATATTCAACAAAAGTAGAAAATTTATTACAAATAAGTCAATGATTGGCAAAACGTAAATTATTTGCCCAATCCTATAAAATGAAACGGCGATTTTATCTCAGTGCAAGTTTATATTTAACATCAAATATTGTAAAGATTAGATATTTCTTTGATTTGTGTAATTTTATGTCAATATGTCTAAAATATTTGCATTATATGTATACAATACAAATTAAAATTAATTGTTAAATTTATTCGATCATTTTTTTTAATATACATAGATATATAAATTCCTAAAACTACAAATACATTGTTTGATTATATTTTATTTGTCTTTTATTAAAAAAAAGTGGCTCAATCTAGTTTGTATTTAAATATGCAATGTAAAACCATTGTTGATTTGAATTCAGTTTAATTGGACAGAATTACTTATTTCTAAAACAAAGTGTGAATACTTTTTAGTTTCAAATTTAACCCCGTCCGAACTGGAGCACAAAGAGAAAGTTCAAGAAATTTGGTGCAATATTTTGGGAAAAGCTAGTCCAGACGATATTCAACCCGATACAGACTTTTTTGCAAATGGGGCAGACTCTATGGATATTGTTAGGTTTTAAAATTTAAAAAACGCTTAATCTCTCATTTATTTGTTTTTATTATTTTATATATATAAGCGTTTGATAAATAACCAAATTTATTTAATGTTTTTCTTGGAATCTTTTATATAAAAGGATTTTTAAATTTAATTATTTGCCTTTAAACTTTTATATTTTTAACAATTTTTGTATAATTTTTTATTATTTTGCAGATTAGTAGAAGATATAAAGGATAAAACGGGCATTGAATTAACCAACGAAGATGTTTACATGAATCCGACGTTTAAAGAATTTTTCAATCACCTCATATATAAATCTCGTAATACCGATGAATGTAAAAAGGGCTTTGATCTCGATTATTCTGCCGTATATTTTTTAAAATTTCTCTTGGCTTTTTAGTCTTTCCAAAAAATTTCGTTTAATTAAATAAAGTTTTGTTTGAACTATACAACCTCCTACCGATAAAACTATTAAAAAGTGTGAAATATCGGATTTTCGTAAGTAATTTTTCTCATCTTCAAAGTTTTAAAATCTAATTTTTAGTTATTAATTATGCCCCGAAAACAAAAGTTGCACCTTAAGGAATGTTTTTAGGGAAACATTTATTAAAATTTATCAATATAGATACACGAAATAATAAAGTACAAACAAAAAAATAAAGAATTATGAGAATTTGTAAGCTATATTCGTTAAACAGAATATATAAGTTGAAAGATTTACATATTAAATTTAACCATTTTTATCAATTTAATTTTTTATATTTTTTAAATTGCATTACATTATATGAATTGAAACTAATAATTACAACTGAGTTTTATAGTCAATATATAATGCTTAGTTTTTTATGTTATCTTATTTTTATGTAATTGTCGAAAGTAAAATACTTTTAAAAATTACACTGGACAACAAATTTTGGACGACCTTAAGCATCATTAAGTTTTTAAAACATTCATTATTAACATAAAGCGTTTAAATTTTTTTTTATAATATTTAATTTTTTTTATTTGTTTAATTTGTATAAAATTAGCAATTTTCGTCTTAAAATCTGTTTTTTAATCCTTTATAACTTGAAAGTATATTGCTAATAATTTTAAGCTATAATTTTTTTAGATATGTTTTTTATATGGAATCTAAATATGCCAATAGGTTTTTTTGAAAATCAATAGTTAAAGAAATTTTATATTTTTTTCTGAACTTGCGGGTAAAAAAATTGGAGCATTAAAAAAAACTAAACGCGGGATCGGTATAGAAAATTTTCTACAAAACCCTCGATAAATCGTTTATGCTGTTTTTTTTGTTGTCCAGTGTTATATAACAAAGGTCTGATTTTTTTTCAAGAAATTTGGTCTTATTATGTATTGTAAAAATAAATTAATAATTTTTTTTGTGTTAATAATCGTGATTAATCTTCTTTTTTAAAATGTTTTTTAAAAGGTTATTTTATTTTTTTAATTAGTATTTTACTAATTTTTGCTATAAAATTAAGTTTAATAAATACCCTATGTTGGCAATAAGTAACACTCTAATTTTTTGCTGATTATCAAAAATACGTATATATTCTTACTTTTTGTTTTAGATTGAACTTGATATAAACGACATGCATCTTAAATTTCCTCACCAACTTTACGTCAACGGTGAATTTCGTAATGCTTTTGACGGTTCTGAATATGCCACAATTGATCCCTCGACAGAACGAGAAATATGTCTTGTTTCGGAAGCCACCAAAGAGGACGTAGCGTTTGCTGCGAAATCTGCTCATGTAAAAAATATTTATTTGGTTATTTTCAAACTTATAATGGTGATAAAATTTTTTACGACAAACATTTGTCTTAAACATTAATTATACGTAATTTATTACACTTTTGCGCACTTTTATTTTATAATTTTTCCCCGCCGCTTCCAAACTCGCTCATACCTCAGAGCCTCCCTCATCCCTTTTCAATCGCATGGGTTAAAAACAACAACAACATAATTTTCCCCCTTTATAAACATTTTTTACATTCTTAGTTTGCTTTTCCTAATTTCCATATCTGATTTTCATTCGTATGAAATTTTTTATGGTAATTTTTTAAAGTATTTTTATGTATTTTGTATAATAAAACGAGATTAAAATATTTAATATTTATTAATTCATAAACTCGTTAATAAAGTTTGTAACAAAATATTATAAATAAATAATAAAATATTTAATATTATTATAATACTAAATAAACAAAAAAATACCTTAAAAAACAACAAATTTTTTAATAAAACATTTGAATTTGTTTAGTTGAAAATACATTATTTTGGATTTTGATGGACTAACTTTTTTTTTAAATATGGGGCGTGGGAAGGGTTCCAGTTTAATTTATTCTGATTACACCAAGAGAGGGTTTATAATTTACTTGGCAATATATATTAATAAAATATGTTAAAGGTGTAAATATTTTTTTAATTTTGAAAAAAATGTCTACTGTTAATCAGATAGTTAAATTATAATTTTTTAGTTTTTAATTTAAATAGACACGCTGATAAATGATAGAGAAAATAAAAAAAATTATATATGTTTTAGGGCACACCCAAATAAGTGATATTTATATATATTTTTAAAACACATTTAAAGTTTATTTGTACTCTACAATCCATATCTTACCTAACCTTTTTAATGTTTTTAACATTGTTGAGGTAGCCCATTTTCTTTTACCCCTTCTTACAGAAATTCCTCTTTCTTATTGAGGTGATAGGGTCATACAAACCCATTTCCATATAAGGGCAAACAAAAAAATTTTTTTTACCATTTTTTTCTTTTGTACTTTCGGCAGTGTATACATTCGTATAATCCAAAAAAATTACGGTGTATAAAATGGGGGTCAACGTTTTTGTTTTCGTTTTTTTATTTATCCTATATATGATCGGCTCTTAGCTCGTAAACATTCCCGTCTTACACGCAAGAGGTGGTTGTGAGTTTGAATCCGTGCACAGGGAGCTTTTCTCATTGGAAAATAATATACATGTGCAACCACTTTGCTGCAGGGCCTGCTTAGGCAGTAGGCCTTAAACAATATTCCTAAAGTGAGAGCCTAGGCTTAAAATCTAGGTCACCGGCCTACGAGCAAATCTTACTATTTTATTCGTCGACAATATTAATTGCTTTGCTGGGGTAACAAATCCCGGGTATGGCGTCCCTATATGGTTAAAGGTATAGGGGAAAACTTTAAACCCATTGTTTTTTTACTATTTTTAAAAATACGTTGGTTGACTCTTATAGCTTTTTAACCTATATGTACATAGGACGCATTTTACAAAGGTCCGTGGGGTTCTATGAATGCGCGGGAAAGAGGACTTTTGATGTACAAACTAGCGGACTTGATGGAAGCTAACAAAGAAGAACTGGCAACTCTTGAGGCACTTGATTCAGGAGCCGTTTATACAGTCGCTCTCAAAACACACGTGGGGATGAGTATTGAAACGCTGCGTTATTTTGCCGGTTGGTGTGATAAGATTCAAGTCATTTTTTAAAAAAATTTATTTTTTTATTTGAACTTTTTTGGATTTGTTCATTTAAACATCTAAACAAATTTTTTGGAAGAGAATTACGTAACTATTTTATGTACTTTCAAACATCATTACATTTGTGGTAACGTGGAATTAGGAGTTTATTTATAATAATGATCGGTTATAATAGTAAAATTTTATTTTTTTAATATTAATGCGACCATTAACTTAGATAGTTAATAGTCTTGTTATATGTATTTATAGTAAAATATGTAAGATAAACGTTGTCCTAACAAATAAACTTTTTCATAGTAAATAGGTGCTGTTTTATGAATTAAAAATTTCTTATGGCTATAATAAATTCTTTTATAATGATTGGTAACGATGTATATTTTTTGTTATTACTTACATTTATAATTTTGCATTTTTGGCTTTGCATATTATTTTATATATATCTGAACGCAACTGTGATTTATTATTAGGGCAAAACGATTCCGATAAATAACGCAAAACCAAATTACAACCTCACGTACACTAAACGCCTCCCATTAGGTGTTTGTGGTATAATAACACCATGGAATTACCCGCTTATGATGGTTTGTTGGAAGATATCACCTTGTTTGGCCGCTGGCAATACCGTAGTCCTTAAACCTGCACAAGTTGTCTATTCCAAAATCTTTTAATATCATTCCATTTTTATACTTTTTTTATTATTTAATTTTTATAAAATATGTTATTTTTTATAAAAAGGCTCTTCTATGCTAAAATTATTTGGTCGAACGACCTTGAGCGCATGTAAATTTAATTGTTTCTACAAAGTTAAGCAGCTTTTTTAGCCTGGTTATTAATCGGATGGGTGAAACGAATCCCAAAGTTGTCCATTTTTCCATTAGCCTAGGCCTAAAATACCAACGTTACCCGGCGCGTGTTAAATCTCATTTAATTCTGCGAGGCCTGCTGTAGAGTTAAAAAAGGCAAAGGACGAGTAAGCCGTTTCCTAATAGGGAAAAAGGTTTAAAGAAAATTCTTTTACCATAGAGCTTTCAAAAATATTATAATGATTTATTCCGCTATTAACTTTTTTCATAAAATTTTAACTTTTCCTATGTTTTTTTTTATTTTTGTATTTTTTAGGTCAGTCCACTCACCGCGCTTAAGTTTGCCGAACTTACGCACTTGGCAGGATTCCCTAAAGGCGTTATCAATATTTTACCTGGATCAGGTTAATCAACTTTTCAAATTAGCAAAGTCGTAAATATTTATATACAATTTTTACCACATTTTTAATTTGTTTTTGCCCTAGGTAGTGTTTGTGGTGAGCATATGTTATCTAACCCGCTGATACGTAAAATTGGTTTCACTGGTTCAACGCAAGTTGGGAAATACATTATGGAAAGGTTTAGATATTTACCCTTCATCATAATTCAAAAACTTATAATTTGTATTTTTTGAATATCTTATACAAATATATATTCATAATGAGATTATTTTGAACTAATTTAAATTTTTTTTTTATATTAGTTGTGCGAAATCAAATTTGAAAAAATGTTCACTCGAATTGGGCGGAAAATCTCCCTTAATAATTTTGGCCGATGCGGATGTGGATAAAGCCGTTAAATTGGTACAAATTAAAACTTATTTTTATTTCTTTTTCATAAAATTATTTTTTAATACCATGTAACTTTTTCTTTTTGAAAAAAAAGTTTTGCGCCCTGTTGAATGTTAAATTGAGCCATTCACCGGCAGGCGTACTTGTTCATATTTAGCTTGAAATTTTATTAGCATTTCGATATATTTTAAGTTCAAACATATTGATAGTTGAAATTTAAAAATGTCCACTAAAATTTTCGGGTATAAAACCTTATAATATTTAACGGCCCCTTATATATCGTAATTTTTTGGATGCTAAGCATATGATTCAATTATATTTTATTATATGTAGCCGTCATAACCATCACTATTACTTTTTTATTAAAATTCTTTTCATAAAAAAATACTTAACTTTAAACCATTTCATGGTTAAAAATTATAATCTCATATTAATTGAGGAAGAAAATAATAAAGAATATTATTCTTTATTTTTTATTAATGATATAAAATCTAGGCAATCAATAGCACTATGTTCAATAAGGGGGAAAATTGCATTGCAGCTGGACGTATCTTTATCGAAGAATCTATTTACGACCAAATGATCGGGAAAATAGTTAATCTCAATTTGATTAATTAAATTTTAGTTTTTTCAATTAAATATTATATTCAATGCAAACTGATTATCTACAACCTATTAAGAATTTTTGTTTTGTTTTTTTTAAATAACGTTATTTTTATCGAATATTGTCCATTAGGTGGAGAATGTGGCCAAAATAAAGATTGGTGACCCGTTTGATAGATCTACCCAGCACGGACCTCAAAATCACAAGTTTTTTGAAGAGAACATATACTTCTTTTCATTTATTCAGATGTAGAAAAATTTAATTTTTTACAATTTATATAGTATAGTTAATATAATTTATGAATGATCTGCAATTAATCTGTTATCAAATCTAATTAAATAACGTTGACTTTACCAGAAATTTATTTGTTTACACACTGTTTTTTTTCAACTTTAGGAACCACCTACTCAAACTTTTGGATTTTATTGACAAGGGCGTTAAAGAAGGCGCAAAACTTTTATATGGGGGTAAGCAACCTCCAGGCCTATCTGGGTTTTTCCTTGAACCTACCATTTTTACGAATGTAGAAGATTACATGTACATTGCAAAGGAGGAATCCTTTGGACCCATAATGATAATTTCGAGATTTAAGCAATGGTCTCTCACTAATTTATACATTTTTGTTTATTAGAGAGCTAAAATTAAGTTTGGGGCTTTACAGGATTTTTAAGAAAAAATTGGTTTTATACACATTTATAACTTGTGATCAAATACTGTGTCCTATTATCACAAAAATAAAATTTGTCGTGGTCACACTAGTGAAAATTTAAGTAATAATAAGAAGCAATACCGAAAAATGTATATCCAATTATTTTTTTAATTCAGACATTTCTTTATACGATTTTGTTATATATATTAGTGAATTAGAAAATGTTTTGAACCGGGCCAATAAAACGGAATACGGACTTGCTTCTGGCATCATTACTCAAAACATCCAAAAGGCTTTGTACGTCGCAGATAAACTTGAAGCTGGGACTGTTTTCGTCAACACTTACAACAAAACTGACGTTGCGGCCCCTTTTGGCGGTGTGAAGCAATCAGGGTTCGGGAAAGATTTGGGTAAATTTGTAGCTTGAAAATTATTAAAATTAGGTATTAAGGTGCCTAAAACAAGCATTAAGCATAGTTCAAAACCTTTTTTATTCTTTGTCAGCCTGCTATAAACTTTCATAAGTCATAAAAAGTGACAAAAATTCTTTATTTTAATCACTCAAAAAAAAAATTTGAAATTATTTTTTTGTAAATGAAAGCCTAATTTATTCAGATAATATTTTAATTATTATAGCTTTGTGGGGTTAAAACTGTTCTTAATCTTATTTAAAAAAATATGATCTGCAGCATAGTTTCGAGACAATGAAATTTTTAACAAATACAATTAAGATAAATTTATAAGAAATTGTTATTATTAAGTTAAAGTTTAACATTTAATTTGTGGGAACTATCTCTTCAACATTTTTCAAGTCATTAAGTGGCAAAAAAACATTTATTTTTAGCATCTTAAACAGGGTTGGAAAAAAACCGGGTTTTTTTCAAAAAAACCAAAAACCTGGTTTTTTTGGTTTTTATATGGTTTTTTTCATTTAACCTTAACAAAAGTAACAGATTGATATGTAAACAAGGTATAATATTTATTAATGCTAAAATTACATATTGTATTATATAATATAACATTGTATAAATGTTATTTCAATGGTTGCATGTAGAAATAAAGACAATTAATAATGATAAATTTAAAAGTATTTTAATTAAAAACTTAAAATAAAAAAACAAGCTTAGATGCCTTTTCAATTCCAAGCCTATTTCTTAACTTGGAATGGACGAGGCCAAAAGAAGAAAATACCCTTTCTACACTTGCAGATGAAGCCTGAGCCAACAATAATTGCTCTACGATGGGAAAAACCCCAAAAAAATTTGTTTCTATTGTTTTTTCTTGGCTCTTCCACCATTCGTAAGCGGTTAGATTAGTAACTATACTTTCTGTTAAAAGTACTTCTTTGAATGGAATTGCTATAGCCTGAAACTCTAAAAGTAACGGGATAAATAGAGTATTGGCATATTTGTCTGAGGCGAACACATAAGCATCATTTTTTTCCACATCAGTTAGTTGATATTTAGGGTCCATGTTAATGTGACTCCGTCTAATAAGAAAGGCCAAATAATGGGCCGGCGTCAGCGCCATATCATAACGCTTGATGAATTTGTTTCTTATTTTGTAATCTTCGGTTGCATTAAAAATTTTTTCTTTTAGCTTTTTCCATAATAAAACAACATGTCCTATCGGGCAAATATTTTTTTGCGCTTCGTCGAGTGTTATAGATACTGGCTTTAAGATTTTGATGTGGTCTTCAACATTTCTTTTTAATCCAACATTGGTAACTTTAGCGTAAACGCTTTTTTCAATTTTATCCCTGTTGTCCTCACATATTTTTATCAATACGGGCCATGCATTTATAAAACCTTCAAAAGAATCTAGAATGCTATTCCAGCGGGTTTCTGCTGGCATAACTAATTTTGTGGCCTCTGTCTTGCGAAACAACGCGTTAACATAGTGTTTGTTTCGAAAATATTTTATGATGCTCACAACATGTTCTCGTAGATTTGGAAACTCAAAATCATTAGCTAATAGATTTAATATGTGGGCTGAGCAACCGTACGCTATAACATTTAGTTCTCTGTGATTTTCCAGCATTTGTCTCATTTTTGTGACGTTAGCCGCGTTGTCGGTAACCACTGACCTAACATAAATTTTCCTTGTTTCATATTTTTTAATTGTACTATAGGCAATTTCCGTCAGATATTCAGCCGTATGAGCATTATCTGAGGTTGTTGTTGTTGTTGTTGTTGTTGTTAACCACTGCGAATTTTCAATATGGATGAAGGTGACTCGGAGGTGTGAGCGAGCTTAGAGGCGGCTAGAATAGGATTTGTCCATAGGTATTATCTGAGGTGTCCACAGTATCCATCAAATAGGTCTCACCTGTTGAGATAGTTAAAGTTAGAACAAGAATTGGTTCATTGTGAACATTTGACCACCCGTCAATCGCGAGGCAAACCAATTTGTAATCTAGATTTGCATAACATTTTTCCATCTCTTCATCGTAAACCGTGTCTAATAATGGCCCTGATATATTCTTTCTGTTTGGTGGTATATACCCAGGTCGAAGATCATTGATTAGCTGAAGAAATTGTGGATGTTCAACACTGCGAAACGCGCTATTAGTAGCATAGATGTATCGGGATACTTGCATATCCAAACATAATTTCTGATGATTCGTTGTTTTCAGAACGAATTGGCCAATGTTGGGAGATTTGAGTTTTTTATTTGGCACAGGACTGGAAGATGTATTGAGGGTTTTTGAAACTGTTATAATAATTATACAATGCAACAAAAAATTTTCAAAGATAAGGTAATTAATTATTTTAGTACAATTTATTGATGCTGATTTCATATCTGGAATTCTTAAAAAAACTACCAGAATCATTTAAAAAAATTCGTTAAATTAATGTAGCCTTGTATTTTATTAATAAAACCATATTATACAAGGATGGGGAAGTTGCTTTTTTAAACATAACTAAAAATATAATAGCTAAAGAGAAAAAAAAAATTCCTAGAAAATTTATTTAAAATTTTGTAGCCTTATATTTTATTAATCAAACTACATTATACAAGTATGGTAAGTTGCTTTTTTTAAATATAACTATAAAATATAATAGCTTAAGAAAAAAGAATAATTAGATTATAGTAACACTTACCCCCTCCCACCACATTAAAAACTTTTCCAGACAATTTATATAAAATTTAAAAGCCTTATATTTTATTAAACCATATTATACAAGAATCAGGAAGTTGATTTTTTAAATATAACTATAAAATATAATAATTAAAACCTTTGTCATCTTTAGTCTTGAATTTTATATCCTCATCACCTTTGTTGCCTGAATTATTTTTAATTACATTTTCCACTATTAAATCATCTTCTTCATAAAGATTTTCAGAGACCTCAATAATTTTTCCATTACATTTGGCTTCGTGATTTTTCATTCTTGCTACTTGACCTTCAAGAACATAGCCACAACGCCTGCATATGGCTCTCTACCCTTTTCGGTTATTATCTCTAATTTGCTCAAAATATAACCATATTAAATCCTTTTTTCGGCCAGTCATAGTTCGGAAATTATTAATATGCCTGTGTAATAAAATCTAAAAAAAACCAAATAAAAACCAAATAAAAACTAAAAAAATCAATTAAAAAACAAAAAAACCAGTTAAAACTAAAAAACCACTGGTTTTTTTAAAAAACCAAGTGGTTTAAACCACTTTAAACCACTTTGGTTTAAACCAAGCCAACCCTGATCTTAAATACAGGCTTACATGAAAGTCTGGAAACTGAGCTGGGGGAAGCCAATTTAAACTTAATTTTTTGTAAGGAAAAAGGGGTTTAGCTTTAAGCAAGAAAATATTATAATTTCAGATTTTTTGCTTAAGTTTGATCGCCTACAAATTCGACCTTCCTTACCTTCCATTAAATTTTTTAAAACACAACTTTGTTAAGACAAAAAATGGTTTTACCAACTTTGCCTTAAAATAAAAAATTAAGAAAGATTATAAAAAGTAATCTTGGTGTAATTGATCCGTTCTTTATCAAATGTTTGTCTACAATTAATAGGTCTTCAGTATGAGCTCCATAAAAAAAACATTAAGAGGAAATAGCTTCTGCTATGGCAATTTTCAAATAACGCTTTTTTAAAATGTCGCCGAGCCTTATGTGGTCTAGTATTTTTGGGATAAGGAGCATTAAAATTTCTTTGCGACGTCGTCCATAGCCCCTGGGGTCGATAACTCTGAACAACAAAATTTGGACGACCTTGAGCATCATTTATGGCAACTATGGTTTTGGGCAAGTTTTTGGTGCTTATTACTAATATGAAGTCAGAATTTTATGCCTTAGATTTTTAGTTATTCGATGTCAAAAATGAGATTTTCTTAATCTTGGGCTTCTATGTTATAAAACCTATGGGTAACATATGAGTGATACCTTTTTTTAGATATGTTTTACATGAAGAATCTAAATATACCAATAAATTATTAGAAAATTAATAGTTTAAGAAATTTTGTGAATTTTTTTCTGAACTTTGGACGCGACATAAAAAATTGGAGAAAAAACTAAACCTGGGATCGTTATCGCAAAAAAATTCTATACAATACTCGTAAAAATCGTTTATGTTGTTTTTTTTGTTGTCCAGTGTAATCAGGTGCGTCTCTTCACCAATACCATAATATCCATTAAAATGAGGGCCACATATTCCGGAACATTAGCATGCAGGCTTTACCCCTCTGGCAAAGGTCTAAGGCCAGAGTCATTCACCTGCTATCCACTTGCCCTACATTTAAAAAAAAGGCATACCCATCGCGTCCTAGCCCTTGTTGTAATATACTTGAACTACCCTTAAACTTGCATTTAGTTGCAAAAAAGGGCTATTTATTTTTGATAATAACAAAATTATTAGAAATTTTTTATATAGGCTGCGGCTAATACTAATTTCAAAATTTTATAAAAAAAAAATTCAAAAAAGAAAAAAGTTATAACGTCTAATATCAAAAAATGAGAATGGGATTTGGCCGTTTTAGGATATGCCCAACAAAAAGTTTTGGAAAAAAAATATTTAAATTTTTAAATTTTTTTTTTCACTAGCCGCCACCTTAGAGTTAAATAGATGCGCTTAATTTTCTTTCTTCAAAACTTTTTTTTACTAGCCACAGCCACACATTTATTTTTATAGATCACAAAATTCATTTTTATTTTCAAGCTTTAAAGTTTGGTAAGTTTATAGTTTAGTTAATATTTTATAAATTTCATTTAATTTAGGTGAAGATGCATTAAGTGAATGGCTTACGATAAAAACGGTAACTATTGAATATTAAAATTACCCAATGGCAACTTTCAGTGCAATTATTTGGACTACTACAGATTCATAGTATTAACATTTAAAATCTAATATATATTTATTTTAATGCAGCAATACTTAGGGCGCATTTAAAATGAAAAAAAATGTTATATTGATAAAATTTGAATTTATAAATTAACAATTTTTTAATAGCCCTTATCAAAATATTATTATGTTTATCAAAATAAAATAAATGACTTTGAACGCGCTCTTAGTTTGTAATTGTTTAAGCTATACAAATTTTTAACAACAATCGTTAATGACAGCATATCGGGATTACACTAAAATTATTTAATTTTGATCTATTTTATTGAAATTATTTAATTTTGATTTTTTTTAAATTATAATCTGTACAAATGAAAATGAAATATTTGCCCACTCTTAATAGCTGAAACTCATAACGTTTAACAATTAAAAAATTTTAAGCCAATCTTTATTTTTTTAACAAATAATAATTACAATTTTATTATGTATGATTACCCTAACCTAATATTTTTAATCACAGATGAGTTTTTAAAAATTACAGGGTGGGCAAATATTTTAGAGCAATAAAAACATCTTATTTTTATGCAATTTTTAAACATCCCGGTCCTTATACTAATCAAGATTTTTTAAGTAAAACATGCCATATCCATATGTAAAAAATTTATTTGATTTTTTTGTAAAAATTTATCTATTTTTTATCTAATTGATCGAAAAAGAATATATAATATTAAAGATATAATAATAGAAATGTATAAACTTGTATTACATAATTTATATGATATATATAAAGAATAATAAAAATTGTGTTTTTTTAAGGAATATTTTACCACGTATATATATAATGAAAATTTTTACCATTAAAAACTATATCTAATTTTTTTAAACATTTTTTTGCAAGGGGAGAAATAAAAATTTGTGAAAGCATTATTGTGAAGATGTCATGTGTAATTTTAAAAATGAGTTAATTTAAAAAAATTGAAAACGACCCCAATACGGTGCCGTCCAGATACAATTAATATTTTACAATTTCTAAAATGAGTGATATTCAAAATGTCGAAAATTAAATAGGTATGGGCCAACTAAAACATAAATATCACAATGAGTGTTTGTGGGGTGAAGTATTTATTTTAATCGTTTTTTTTCATTTAATTTAACATATTTGTGGCGACAGCTAACCGCTCATTGCACAACAAAATTGAAGATATAACCAAGAATGTTAATAGAATTTTTTTAGGTGTTGTTTTTAAAATGCATATATTTATTAGATTCAAGACGGTGCTAAAAAGAATATAATTGTAGGAGATTAGGAAAGAAAATGTCCTTGGCATCAAAAATTATTTCAGTGTATCTATTACAAAAAAATCGTCTGCTTTAGGCAAACTTTTTCGACAATTTGCCGTTTAAATTTGCGAGAAATGAAAAACGATGTTAAGCATTATGAAAGATTATGAATGAAATATTTATTTAAAAAGAATATGAAATTTGTAAAATTTAAATATATTTTCAAAAATTTCGGTACCAGGACATAATAAATAAAACATAAGAATATAGTAAAAAAACATATAATAATAAAAGATATATATTTAAGTTTATTATTAAATCTTTTATACAATTATATTAATATTACATAAATAAATTAATATTAAAAGTAATGATATTAAAAAAAGGGGTAATAAAAACACGTATAAGGTATTTTTGAAATAAATAATAATTGATATAAATACTGTAGTATATGATGATGATGATGATATTATTTGTTTTTTAAAGGAAAATGGTTAAAAAACATAATTTTGAACAGAAATAGCTTACGTTAAAAAAAATATATAAAAATATTTAATAAAGGGTAACAAAAAGGTATTAAAGTAGTTGTCTTGTTTAATGCATTAAATAGTAGTTCAACTGAGTTATTTAATAAAGAGGAAAAAAAATATTAAATAAATTAAGGAAACACTCATTGCGCCTCAACTTAGAAAAAGGATAATATTCGATATCAAAATAAATTATTAAATAAGGAATAAAAGTAGAGTTATACTACATGAAAACTGAACTAAGCAAAAGGGTTAAGTTATAGACTAAATTGTACGGCTTATAGACGTGACCATGCAATGAAAGAACCAACACCTAGTGGTATAAGATAGGGTGTGTAAAAGTACTATTCGAGTTAAAACTTTAGCGGTAACTATATTAACTAGGGGAAAGAGAAAGAGTTAACTTGGTGTGCCTGGGTGGGTAATAAATAATTTGTGTCTTGTTTAGTCGAGATCATCGGGTCGTGAGGTGGATGAGGAGGTAAGAGTTTGCTCCATTTGCCGTTGAAGCTTCTCTTTTTCGCATTCGATCACGAGTCGATTTAGTTCGGCCGCGCTGTACCCGAGTAGAGTTTTCATGTCGCAGACAAACTTGTAAACGAAACGTTTCCCATGCACCTTGGTAAGGACGTGGCCATCGTAGTAATATCTGTTAACCGGTTATATAAATAATTAGAATCCATAAGCAAAACAAATAAACCAAATTCAACATTTTGTATTTATTCAATATTCATGTAGAATCGTGGTGCTTTTTATATTATAATGAGAATAGCAAATAATTAAAATATCTACGAGATAAAAATACGTGGTTAGTTTTGTAGCTTAACATGTTGAATATAGGGTTTTGATTTTTTAAAGGACGGATCGTCTATTACACTGGCATAATATTCCTAATGGAATCAGAATAAAGTACTAATCATTTACTTTCAGTAGCAGAACTGGAAATTTTTCATCATTTGTGAAAATAATACAACTTTTAAAAACTAAAAAATGCCTTAATAGACATGATATTTATCATATAAACAAGACAAGTTCCATACCTTAAAGCTCTACTAAGTTTTTCGTAATTCATGTTTGGCCGATTTTTGCGTTGGCCCCATAAACTTGCCACAACTTCGGGATTGCTTAGTATGAACTCACCATCGTCGCTTACCCATCGAATTATTTCGCGGTAATCCTTGTCGATGAGTAATTCTAGCAAAAACTGCCAAAGCTGGATGCCCACATTACCTAAAAACAATATATGCGTTCATTAAATGTTAAGTCGTGAATAGTAATAATTATAGGGCTATATAACAAATACTTTCAAAATTAGTTGCCATTAAATGTAAACAGAATTTTAAACTAAACAACGGCATTAGATTGTAAATTTGGGTAAAAATCAGAAAAGGTTTTAATCATTTAGTTTCAGTAGCAGAACTGGAAATTTTTCATCATTAAAAAGTAATAAATGAGATTTGTGAAAAGGTTACCACTGCGAAAAGGTGCGTACGAGATGTTTGAAGACATAATACGACTATTTTTAGTTTTCTGAATAACGTTATTACTAGTAGTTTTATCCAGCTTGTTGTTACCTAATTAAAAAAAACATAAAAACCATTTAAATATATGTTGTTTGATTAAAAAAAATTAAACGTTTATATAAAAAATCCAATTAGAAATTTCAAAGTTTTAACACAAACATGAAATAAAAGGTTATATGAAAACCTTTGAACGAACCGTTATTATTACCGAACCCAAAAACGGTTGAGGATACGCCAAGGGGTTGTTTGTCAGCAAACCCGTTTTCCGTTTTAATATTGCAGGGCATTTCATTTTTAATAACGGCATCTCCTACGATAGTTTCGTATGTAGCATTTTCATCACCACCCGTGTTTTCGTACAACGTTTCGAGTTTCACGGTCCTTCCTTCGATGGGTACGCCGTCGTCTTCGTTGTACAGCGTAGCGACAATACCACATTTTTTCATTAGCTCTACGTGCGTCCACAATACCTCAAAGTCTTTATTGTGGCACTCCTCGCTTTCGAAGTTGCGGGTGGATGGCTTGAAACACTTGGCGAGAAATTGGGTATGTGACAGAGAAATGAGGTCGAGACCCGTCATAGACTTGAAATTTTGGGCGTTAAAGGTATGCGGTTTCAGGTTAAACTCTTTACGGGCCCACAGGAGCCAGCGTTGAAGGTGAGCTTTGTTCCATAGTTTTATATCTAATGTACACAAAAAAATGATTCATTTGTAAAATGTTCCTATTAAAAAAATTTGAAAATAGGTCATATTAACTATATAAACAATAAGTAAACTATATCGTCAAATTTTAAGATTCAATCGAAATATAGATGGCTTATAAAATAGGAGAATACAATGAGTGACCTCTTTTTAAACCCGTGTACCAGTTTGCTCAATCTCGTCCAGTCCAATATTTATCTTTTTAAGATTTGAGAAAGTTTAGAGCTAATAGCTAAGTCGACGCATTTTAAAATAGGACAACATACTCTCAATTTTTTAAAATGTTTGTCATGCAAAATTTTGTTAACACAAAATAAAGTACAAACCATCGGGAATGTTAAATCTTTGGACTTCGGCTTGAAACGTATGTGAACGAGTCCACTTAAGCACGGTTGGATCGTCATCCAGGGCAAGGTCCGTATCAGACGTACCATCTTGCAGTAGAGGATGGTGGTCATCATGGTTACCCGATAATTTTTGAGTTAAATGTGTCAAGAGTTGGGCTTCGTCGACTATGTCGTGGTCTATTGCATAAGAGAGTAGTAAAGTATTGAGCTTTGCGGTGGTCGTTTTATTGTCCCCGTCCAACAATAATAACGATTCCGGGAGTTGAGATCCTTGTTGAGAAGTAGGTACTGCGAGTTTGCTATCATTGATCAAATGATTGTTAACCTCATCACCTTTCGTGTTATTGGCGTCGGCAGACATCATTTGCGATATAGCAAGATCGGGTAAACCTAAATAAAAATAATTAAAGTTTTGTTAATCGCATTTGCTTATTTTTAATAGATGTCCAATTAAGGTTGAAAAAAATAGATGTCCAATTAAGGTTGAAAAAAGGGCTAGTCAAATTACTACAATGTATCCATCTACTTTTCACGCATCCTTAATGTATTTAATAGCCACATTATATACTAATTAAATAGATAAAAATGCATTAAGAATGGTTAATAATAGGTAAAAGTTTATAAATTTGCAATAATATATTTTTGCAATATGGCCCAATTACTGATTTTACCAATTTAAATTAAAACCAAATCCAACAAAGTTGAAAAAAGGACAAAATATGATGTGTTACGCTTTTTAAAACGTCAAGATTTCAAATATAAAAATTTTAAATATTCTTATCCATACTCCTTTTTAAAATTAATGAAATGGCAGAAGCTTAAACACACATCTGGTTTACACAAAATGTTCTATGCCAAAACTTTAAAACAAGAATTTGTAAAGTCAAATAATAATTTGAGTTAAAATAATATTTTATTTTCTGTAAAAAATTATATTTAATACCCAGCTTGACAAAAAACATTAAATGAGAAAAGAAATTTTTGACAATGGGAGGAAATAAACCTCATGGTGGATGGTCTTATCTAGGGCATGTCAAAACTCAGGAATTCGGGAAGGACTCCGATTCACCGGGAGTTCCAGGGGAACTCCGTTTAAAAAAACACTCCCAAAAACCGCCCGGAGTTTTCCGTTTTTAAACTCCGGGGTTTTTCCCGGGAGTTTAAAAATTAACATTAGCCCATTGGAAATGTTGGAATTGTGTATTTTTTTTGTTTAAACTCATTTTTTATAAAAATAAAGTTGGAAATAAATGCAAAAGCAGCTGATTATGCAAATATCTCACATTTATAATGTTATTAATTTTGTTTTTTTAGTTTTTATGATACTTGATATAAATAAACTAAATAATTAACTTTACGTCTACATAGAATTTTAGTCGATAATTTATGTATTTGGTGGTAATTTTTTTATTAGACGATTTGTACAACTTGTATTTATTAAATTATGGTAATTTTTATCAAATTTGTGTCTGCTAACAGTGTCACAAAATTTGTCGCAAATGCATTTTATGCACTATAAAACTAATTTTTTTTTTGATTTTTTTTTCTTGCTGTAAAGTATAAGTAGTTATTTGGTAAAATTAATCCATTTTTTCAACTTGTGATAATGTCACCAAATTGTCGCAAATGCGATTTATGCATTATAAAACTAATTTTTTTTTTGATTTTTTTTTCTTGCTGTAAAGTATAAGTAGTTATTTGGTAAAATTAATCCATTTTTTTCAACTTGTGATAATGTCACCAAATTGTCGCAAATGCGATTTATGCATTATAAAACTATTTTTTTTTTTGATTTTTTTTTCTTGCTGTAAAGTATAAGTAGTTATTTGGTAAAATTAATCCATTTTTTCAACTTGTGATAATGTCACCAAATTGTCGCAAATGCGATTTATGCATTATAAAACTATTTTTTTTTTTGATTTTTTTCTTGATGTAAAGTATAAGTAGTTATTTGGTAAAATTAATCCATTTTTTTCAACTTGTGATAATGTCACCAAATTGTCGCAAATGCGATTTATGCATTATAAAACTATTTTTTTTGATTTTTTTCTTGCAGTAAAATATAAGTAGTTATTTGGTAAAATTAATCCATTTTTTCAACTTGTGATAATGTCACCAAATTGTCGCAAATGCGATTTATGCATTATAAAACTATTTTTTTTTGATTTTTTTCTTGCAGTAAAATATAAGTAGTTATTTGGTAAAATTAATCCATTTTTTCAACTTGTGATAATGTCACCAAATTGTCGCAAATGCGATTTATGCATTATAAAACTATTTTTTTTTGATTTTTTTTTTCTTGCTGTAAAGTATAAGTAGTTATTTGGTAAAATTAATCCATATTTTCAACTTGTGATAATGTCACCAAATTGTCGCAAATGCGATTTATGCATTATAAAACTATTTTTTTTTGATTTTTTTTTCTTGCTGTAAAGTATAAGTAGTTATTTGGTAAAATTAATCCATTTTTTTTCAACTTGTGATAATGTCACCAAATTGTCGCAAATGCGATTTATGCATTATAAAACTATTTTTTTTTGATTTTTTTCTTGCTGTAAAGTATAAGTAGTTATTTGGTAAAATTAATCCATTTTTTCAACTTGTGATAATGTCACCAAATTGTTGCAAATGCGATTTATGCATTATAAAACTATTTTTTTTTGATTTTTTTTCTTGCTGTAAAGTATAAGTAGTTATTTGGTAAAATTAATCCATTTTTTCAACTTGTGATAATGTCACCAAATTGTCGCAAATGCGATTTATGCATTATAAAACTATTTTTTTTCGATTTTTTTTCTTGCTGTAAAGTATAAGTAGTTATTTGGTAAAATTAATCCATTTTTTCAACTTGTGATAATGTCACCAAATTGTCGCAAATGCGATTTATGCATTATAAAACTATTTTTTTTTTGATTTTTTTTCTTGCTGTAAAGTATAAGTAGTTATTTGGTAAAATTAATCCATTTTTTCAACTTGTGATAATGTCACCAAATTGTCGCAAATGCGATTTATGCATTATAAAACTATTTTTTTTTTTTTTTTTTTCTTGCTGTAAAGTATAAGTAGTTATTTGGTAAAATTAATCCATTTTTTTCAACTTGTGATAATGTCACCAAATTGTCGCAAATGCGATTTATGCATTATAAAACTGTTTTTTTTTTGATTTTTTTTCTTGCTGTAAAGTATAAGTAGTTATTTGGTAAAATTAATCCATTTTTTCAACTTGTGATAATGTCACCAAATTGTCGCAAATGCGATTTATGCATTATAAAACTATTTTTTTTTATTTTTTTTCTTGCTGTAAAGTATAAGTAGTTATTTGGTAAAATTAATCCATTTTTTTCAACTTGTGATAATGTCACCAAATTGTCGCAAATGCGATTTATGCATTATAAAACTATTTTTTTTTGATTTTTTTTCTTGCAGTAAAATATAAGTAGTTATTTGGTAAAATTAATCCATTTTTTCAACTTCTGTGATAATGTCACCAAATTGTCGCAAATGCGATTTATGCATTATAAAACTATTTTTTTTTTGATTTTTTTCTTGCTGTAAAGTATAAGTAGTTATTTGGTAAAATTAATCCATTTTTTCAACTTGTGATAATGTCACCAAATTGTCGCAAATGCGATTTATGCATTATAAAACTAATTTTTTATCGATTTTTTTTTCTTGTGGTAAAATATAATTAGTTTTTTTTGGTAAAAATTTATTTTTAACCTTGTGATAATGTCGCAAAATTGTCGCAAATGCAAATGATTTAATATTAAAGGTATTTTTTCGAAGGTTAAAAACAAAAAAAACTTGAAAAAGTTTTTTAAATTTAAATAACGGCATTTGCGACAATTCGGAAATGTCACTAGTTGCCTACAACTAAAAAATTTTCACAAAAATTACTCAAATATGGCAGCCCGAACAAAATCGAAAATATTTATTTAATGTTAAATTTTAAACATTTGCGACATTCAGGTGACATTGACTCAGCAGGCTTCATATTAACAAAATTTGCCAAAATTTATTAATAAATAAGGTTAAAAACAAAAAAAATCGAAAAAGTTTATATAAGTCAAATTATAGACATTTGCGACAGATAGGTGACATCCAGCAGGCTTAATAATGACGAAATCAAAATTTATTAATAAAGCCTAATTGAGAAACTTTATATAAATATTACTAACACACGACCGCCCCAACCAAAAAAATAAAATATAAATTCAATATGAAATTATTTGCATTTAGGAGAGTATATTGACACAATTTCAGCAGACTTGACATTGAAAAATTTATTAGTGCATACAAAAATTTTCCAGGGCTTAATATTGACAAAGTTATATTTGATATTTAACAAAATACAAAATACTAATTTTCTTCCACAATTATTTTCTTTACCTAAAAAACTATTGTTTCATCGTAAAAAAACATCTGGTGGCTAAATCCCCCTATTTAAATAAAAAACTCACTTTTGAAAAAAACTCCAAAAAACCCGCCCGGGCTGAGCTCCAGGAGTTCAAAACGGGAAAACTCCTGGAGCATAGGGGTTCCCGCCCCCACTCCTTCCATAAACTCCAACTGGAGTTTTAGCAAGCCCTAGTCTTATCCCACACATTTCTACTGTTTTCCAAAGTTTCTGGAGAAATCGACAAATCAAAAAATAGCCAAATTGACTAATTTTACAACCTCAACAGAACTAATAAAATATTAAAATCACTTGTAGCCTATATTTCTTATATCAAATAATGAGAAATATAGTATTTGCTCTTTAAAACTTGTTAACCAATGGAATATCATAAGTAAAGCTTATTTTGATATTATGGAGCCATATTTGGGGGGAAAATAATGAAGGCGTGAGAAAATTTCAGCAGAAAAATTAAGTTATTTTCATATATTTCTTTCCTCAAAGAGCTTTCTATTTCCTTATTTTTTTAAAAACATTTAAACATTTTAAAATAATAAGAAATGACAAATGTAATTTAAGGGAATGTTAATTATATTTACTTTTACCTAAAAAATAAAGTCATAATTACTAACCATAAACTTCATTGGTAGAGTTGTAATGGCTTAATTACTTATAAAAACAAAAAATTTGATTTATACAATGAAGATTTATTGGTTAAAATGCCTATTCCTTTACAATTTATTTAACAATACAAGTGTGAAAACTGTATAATTTTAAGATTTTATAGCATTATACTAATATTGTTCTCTTGATCAAAAATTTCATTAGTAAAAACAGAAAAGTTTTTACTATATTATATTATCTGTTGTGTTTGTTTTATCAAACTATTTGATATCTTACATGAATTGGTAAAAGTTATATCAAATTTAAGTTAACAAGTTATTTATCACTACTAGACTTTTCATGGATATGACAATGTAATTCAAGAACGAAGTATCAATAAGGTT